>JBCEWC010003272.1:0-30911 GCA_038996855.1 Solanum aculeatissimum
AGGGAAATAGCCACCATCTATCTACCTATTTTATATTATGTTATTTACTTTCTTATGTTTTGAGGGTGAGCCTCAAACTTGTCGAGTTCCCGCTTATTCATGTAGAGGCTTTTTGGACCATTCTAGACTCTTGTACGATGACTTGTTATGTTAAATATTTGGTTATGTAATACTATGCCATTTAGCTTTGATTATGGAAATGCTCTCTTATCATGCTTATGACTTGTATGTGGGGAATTGTAAATGACTATGTGCTTATGTGGAACGTCCCATAATCTCGGTGTGCCCCATAGTGGAATCCTATTTACCCATCCCCTTAGAGATAATTTCTACGTGTTATGTGAATACATATTTGTCCATTCCCGATATTATTCCCATAGCTTGAGTCCCAAGTCCCAAATCCGTTAGAGCTTATTTGTTATGTGTTTAGCTTCCGCGCTTCTGAACTGATAATGTTTGTAATGATGCTATGATGGCTTGATCGAGGGCCTTCGGGTTCTCCTTTGCCATGTCACATCTAGGCCCCCCATCCGGGTTGTGACATTTCCCCTTTAAACCTTGAGTCATATGAGCTTAGGATTGAGAACCTTAAGCTTTGGAATTCTAATAGCCTTGAGACTTATGATCATACCTATTGCTTGAAGTTGGTGCACTTGTCAAAGATGGTGCATAATTTGAAGACCTCTTCTGAAAATTGGACTTGTCTCCCTTACCTTGCTTATACTGGCTAGACTCATGCCCTACTGATTTAGCCTTCTTACTCAAATGATCTATCCTATACCTATTCTTGTCCTCCTCAAATTGTTGTGCATAGACCATAATACTAGAGATGTCCATGCTCGGAATAAGCAATGTCGCTTTGCACTCCTTTTTCACATGTTTGCCCAAGTCAGATATGAACTTTCTCATTCTAAATTTCATGTCAGGGACCATCTCTGGAGCATACCTGGATAGTTGTATAAATTTGAGGCTACATTCTTTGACAGTCATCCCCTCCTACTTTAAGTTGAAAAACTCCTCAACCTTTGGTTCCCTCAACTCTCGTGGAAAGAAATGGTCAAGAAAGGCACTCTCAAAATCATCCCAAATGGCCGGTTCAACATCCTCACCTCGACTCTCTTCCCATTGATTGTACCAAACATTTTCCATATCCTTGAGTTAGTAGAAAGAAAGTTCAACTCTCTCAGTCTCAGTCGCGTGCATAGCTTTCAACACCTTCCACATCTCATCAATAAAGTTCAGGGGGTCTTCCTCAACCTTAGACCCTATGAAGACTGGTGGACTCATCCTTAGAAAATCTCTAAGTTTGGTTTCAGCAGTTGTCTCTTGGGAGCAAGAACTTAGAGCCTGTGATCTTTTATTCCCACTCTGAGTGGCTACAAGTTGGGTGAGCATAGTGATAGCTCCTCTAAAATCAACTTTTGTAATAAGAGTAGATGGAGCAGTAGGTGCTTATGGGACACCGATGGCTCTAGCTGGTCGATCTCGACCCTTCGTCTCCATTTGAGTGGGAACCTCTATCGAAGTATTCACAGCATTAGGACTGAAGAATCTCTTTGGGTGGTGGTATGCTTAGGAGTCATGATCTGCAAATCTGTAACGCACAAATCAGATAGATACTTTAATAGAGTTAAACTCTATCGCACGAACTCAGAATACAAAAAAGTGTAACACTTCCCAATGTCCTATAGCCTCATTCTTATAAAGTGTGGTGCACAACACATCTATAAACAAGACTCTACTAGACACGACTTCATAGACTCCCTAGGACACTTGAACTCTGCACTCTGATATCAAGTTTGTTATGCCCCAGGAGGGTACCCTTGGCGTGGCTGGAACTCAGAGACTATTGCTAGCCCCCGAGCGAGCCACTCGACCTCATCACATTCGTTCAATCACATTCTACTAGTAGAAGGCATCAATGAATAGGAAATACATAAACAAATTGTAATGATAAAATGATAATCAAAGGACAAAGGCCAAACAGTCTAATCCATCAACTAAGCAAGACTAGTGTGAAATAAACTAGACAAAAATAGCATCCAAACATAATTCGATAGTCTAGTCTATGAAACCTCTAAACATCTAACTAAGTGGTGCCAATGACAGGTCCATGGCTACCTCAAAATAGAATAAAATAAGTATAAACTCAAAGCTAGAAAGAAACATAGTACTCTCCAAGAGTATGGGAGGACTCACCAATCAACTGAATGTAAATAGGTCCTCGACAGAGCGCCTGCTGATGACCACTAGTACCTATCTCTGCATCATAAAACAATGTAGGCCCAAATGGATATTATTACATGGAATGTACGAGTATGTAAAATAGAAGAATGCAACATTTAAAGGTAGAATAACATCAACTCAAAATAGCTCAACTCAAGCAAGTAGGGAACTCAATCATCAAGTTAAGAGTCTAAAGTAATAATACAGTTTAGACAGTGACTACTCACATACCATCTAATCAAATCTACTCAGAGTACTATCAAGGCCTATTTGGGAATTTCTCTAACCAACAACCATCGCCTATGAGTCGGTGATGATACAACACAGTGATGTCATATCCATCTAATATATTTTTAGGATAGAGGACATCCCATCAGTGGATCCACAATAATAATATCAAGTCCTCTTTTTGGGACTAAAAGAAAGCATCTATTTTTACGGTTCAATCCTCTCCTACGTTGGCCACGTAGTTGTTGAGTTTGAGTTGGACTTACTCTTACTCAATTTGATGCTCAATACTCTTACCAAGACTCAAAATGCTCATAAGACATAAACCCTATGGTTAACTCATGCATCTAGTCTCATTGGACATTCATCAACTTAATTCATCACATCAATTATCAACTCTTTGGTTATGTTCTTTTAAGGTTCAACTCTTGACTCATAAAAGCTCAATCATGCATCATTTGTACTCATAACATTCAAACAAAACATAAATAGAGTTAAAACATTTAGGTATTTCTATAGACTCTTTAGACTAAAATTATACTCATGCATACTCATTTAAATACAATGTGTAAAAATAATAAGAATTCATGCTATGGTTCATGTAGGAAAGTAAAATCATGTATTTTGAGTATTTAATTCATAAAAACTACAATTCATGTAAAATTATATATAAAAACATTAGAATTTAAGAAAAAACTTCAAGAAACCTTCATGCAATACTCAATTCACTAACAACTCTATCAACTCGGGTTTTGAGGCACGTGAAAGAACAAAATCCATGTTTTAGTTAGCCTTACATACCTGGAAGTTCAAGTCTTTGGAACAATTTGGAGGAATTCTCAAGTTTCTTGCTTCAAACTCTAGCCCTTTTCTCCCTTGAAACCTTATCCTAAGTTTAGAGGATGTGTTTTAGCGTGATAAGGGTGAACATAAAGGTTTAGGGTTTTATTTAGGTATAAAAATGTCAAGTCTAGACTTTAAAAGGGTGAAAAAAAAGACCAAAATAACTATTTTAAAAAAAAATTTGGAAGCTCTCTACGGACCCATCTACGGCCCGTAAAAACATCCATGACCCGTAGGTACCTTCTATAAACCTTTGGGCAAATTATAAGGTTATTGGAATATTCCACGAGACCAAACCATGACCAGTAGATGGATCCATGAAGTCTGAGGCTCAAAATTAGATTTTCAGGACTTTTTCCACGAGCGTAACAGACAAGTCGTACTTTGATCCATGACCCATAATAGAGTTTCGTAGATGAGCTCTACTCTGGTAGACTCTAGTAAAATAGTCATAACTTTTGATTCTGAACTCCAAATGAGGTGAAATCAATTGCGTTAGAAAGTGAATTCAAAGAGATTTCATTTGGTAGGTTAAAGAACACCTAATTCTCTTGTGCTAAGAGTTATGATCACTTAAAGTTGACCTTTACATAGTCTAACACTAGAAACTCAATTTATGAGAAAGTTTTAAACTTGGTGAATTGCTAGTAGTCTCTTATGACCCTAATACGCTTCTCATATGTAAGAATGGGTCTCAAAATATAGATGCATCTAAGAATGGATTTATGGGGTGTCACAACTTGAGTTCTCATATGTGTTCTTGGTATTGTTGACAGATTATGTACATGTTTCATCATGTTGTAACTTATACTTGTTGTTTTTTTCTTGCCACTGTTAAGTGCTATAGTTGATTTTCTGATATTTCTTTATTAATATTGATTTCTATTTGGAGTCGGCCGATGATACCTCTTCAGTACATGTGGCTCATAGTAACTTCTACTTGTATTTTTTCTTTCTTTTAATTTGTGGAGTGTAGCGAGTGTTCCATCGACTTCGACACTCCCTTAGCTTTAGCCCATCAGTATATCAAATTTCAGGGTGAGCTAACCTTCTAGCTCATGCCGGATTCTATTAGTTATGATATGATGTCCTTAGTTTTGAATATAAATTATTTTATTTATCTATTTTTGTGTTGCAACTCTTAACTTAGTATTTGATATTAGATGTCCTTGATGTGTTGACTTTCAGATTTTGGAAAAGTTATGTAATAGACTTAGTGAATTTTATTATTTCTTACTTTAATAAATTGAGTTTTCATATTACTATCATATTTTATAACTTTAACAACTATTTTTTATTATTATTAAACAGACCTAACTCAAGGGTCTTACTCCTCGTGGCAGTCAGAGGTTAAACCACACCCCCAAGCCTTATCATAAATAAAAAAAATAAAAAAAGTACATAGAAGGGGACATAAACCTTACCTCCACATCTATGGTGGTTCATAAGTTGGTTAACCTACTAAGGTCTCCAACTCAACCTCATAAATAAAAGGAAACTAACCTAGCATCTAAGCTCCTATAAAAGGACTCCTCTTAATACAATCAATACAAGAAAAGCAATCAATTAGGGAGACTCTCCCTTTATAGTAAATTAAAAGAAAAGGATCAAGAAACCCCCTTGAGCTTTAAATGCTATATAGGTTGGGATTTATATCTTTGGTTTGTCCATCTAGGAGGGTAAGTGTGGGTGCACTCACGACCATTTTGGGTCGTGACAATTTTCAATTCCAGTAAGTTGTTGCGAGATTAAAATCCTACCTGGAGTATTCAATTTGGATGCAAATATAGAGGATTTCTAAGATGAATGTTTGTAAACTTATCGATTTGCTCTCAACTCTATTTGTTACGTTCCTCGCTTTAGTTTTCTGATAAACCAGCTGCTTGTTCCATTGTAATCTAATTTTTTAACCTTTTCTGGTGAATTTGATGATCTTCTACGATGAATCTAACTTCAAACTTCTAAGTCGGTCATTCTCTTGTTCAAAGAAAAATTGACATTTGCTGAAAGGAATAGTTAGGTCTCCATTGGAGCCCAAGCCCTGATACCATGTTGAATGTTAAATCTTTGGCTATGGAAGAATAACTGGAAATTGTAATAGAGGAGAAGAGAGAATTGAAGGTGTCACACCCCGGGAGGGTACCCTAGACGTGGCCGACACTCAGAGACTATTTCTAGTCCCCAAGAAAACCACTTGGTCTCATAACGATCATTCACACCGGCAGAAGACTTAAAATAAAGTGGCATTATGATGGGCAATTCAATCAATAGTCTAACTCAACGAATAAAGGTCATAGGCCAACAAAATCAAACTCAACATTTGTGACGTAAGAGTAGATTTAAAGAAAACTCAATTCAAGAAAATAAGAACCTCAACATCAACTTATCTTCTTCTAGTCTATGAAGCCTCTACCCTCATCTAGAAGGTGCCAAGATAAATTACTGGATACCTCAAAAGAAATAACTCTAACTAGTCAATATAAAAACGGAAAAAAGGCTCCTCCGAATAGCAAGAAGGGCTCACCAAATCAGTTGAATGTGAAAAGATCCTCAATAATGCGCCTATTGATGATCCCTAATATGGTGTCTCTGCATCATAAAATGATGTATTTGAAATGGCCATTAGTACATTGAATATACTGGTATGTAAAATAGTTGAAAAGGAAAGGACACAATCTAAGATGCTCAACTCAAGTAACTCAACTCAAAAGTCCACTCAACTCAACTCAGCAAACCATGCAAGTTTAAGAATAAACTAATGCTTTGAAATTAACCTCAATAATATGTAACTCACGCCAAATTATTTAATTGAATAGTAAAACAATGCTCCTAAAAGAAACTCTAGCACGAAACTAAACCAAATTAGTTATGCAAAATTAGGGAGTTCTCTAATCGATAATACTCGCCACCACCATAGTTAGTGATGCACAACGAAGGTGACATCGTAGATACGCCCATCCATTACTTGCCAAGGTAAGAACGTCACATCAACATCTTGAATCCATCATACCCATCCATCTTTTTGTGATAGGAGTTGTTAGAGTTAACTGCACAACTATCCTACGTTGGCGGCGTAGTTATGAGATTTGAGTCACTCTTACTTTAACCAACTCAGTGCTCAATACTACTCCCTAAACATCCTTTTTAAAACTCATTTAAACGCAACTCAAAAATCATCATTATCATCTTTCATCAATAAATATATTTGAAAATTATTTACATCTTCATCAAAATTTTTACTCAAAATATCATATAAACTCAATGCTCAGTTTCATCAAAAACATTAAAAATACATCATCTTACCAAGGCTCTTTCTCAAATCATTAATTATGCTCAAGACTCATGTTCATGCAAACTCAGTAAAAGATGCTCAAAAATCATCTGTATTTAATATGCTCAATATGACCATCAAATCTCAAGTTGAAACAATGCATAAAATTAAATATAATCCTCAATTAGGGTTCAGGCAAACAAAGACATGAACATATATCCAAATACATTCTCAACTCATGAATATCATCAAGACATTTTTATGTACAAGGAACTCATTGAGACAATAGAAAACCCAAGAAATTAATTCAAGAATTTAGGGTAAAACTCTACTCAAACTCAATTTCAAAGAATTAACATGTGGGGCACGTGGATGAACTCAATCTAACGTTATGGTTAGCCTTACATACCTGGGATGGAGATAGACAATTAAATTTTCAAGAAATTGGCTTCAATCCTCTTGAACCCTAGCCTCCTCTTTTCTCCTTAATCCTAGTTCTTAATATGAATTAGCGTAAATGATTGAAAATTCATGCTTAAGAATTGATATAGGGTTGAAAACGACATGGTTTTAGTCTAGGATGGGTGGAGAAAAGGCTAGAATGTCCTTGCTTTTAAAACTGATTGTCAAGTATCGTAATGGGGAAAGTCCGTAACGTGGACTTGTCACAGTTCAATTCATTTTTTGACAGAAAACTTAAAACGCATTCAGAAACTATTTTTCAATAAAATAACACATAAATTGTATTTGTCAAATGCGTTTGATGTGTAATTTTACATAAATTACTTTTTGATTGATTTTATAATCTTATAGAAAATATTAGAACCCCAGTTAAGTGCAAATTCGCGATAAGTCCACAATGCAAACATGTCACACACTTTTCTGGAATTGTATTTTTTCTCCAAAAGATTATCTTTTGATCTGATTACTCTAAAATTCAACCAAGACCATTTTTTCACACAATTATTCATGTTGATCGCGATTTCAACATCAAATTTGTCAAAAAGTTTGGGAAGATACATTATGCAAGTGTCTCTCCTCTAGGGGTATTTTGGTAATTTATCGGGTGTAACAGAAGGTAAAGGTCAAGTGTTATTTTTTCAGACTCACTCATTCATACATTGTTGATACCTATTTATACACAACTAATCTTTAACTAACTCACTGCTAATTACATCATTTTCTAACTAACTAGCTAACTAACAAATTAACAAACTAACTAATTAGCCTTCATAGTGTTCACTCTTAACGGGAGCTATTTTCCGACAGCCTAGTGACGAGATAAGGGTGATTTTGCGATGGGGAAACGAAGAGGGGAAGGGTTGTTTGGTGGTGGTTTTGTGATCATTTTTGGTGTGTTTTTAGAGTGAGGAAGAACGATGAATATAGTGGAGAAAGGGTAGTTTCTGGTGGTGTTTTTGGGGTTGTTTTCAGGCCGTTTGGTGGCGTGGACAGTGAAGATGGCTGAAGGATTTTTGGTGATGGCTTGCTTGATGGAGAAAGTGAAACGGAAAATGGAGTTTTCCGGTGGCTGGACGGATTTCGATGGTGGTTGCCAGAAAAAAAAAGAAAGAGGAGAAATTATTTTATTTTGGATTTTTCAATTAGGAACTATACTCTACCTAATTATTGTAAAGAGTTTTATAGACACTTCAAAACCTAATGGACTAAAAAATAAGGGCCCAAATTGTTGATCAATCAAATACATTCGTACAATCTTTATTTGTTTAAAAAATAAATTACTAGACTGCGTTAAAATTTAAAACTAAACTAATTAAAATCCTAATATTTTAAAAATAAGAGTAATTATGACAAAATTAATCTAAAATTGCCAAAAAAGTATTTTAAACTATTTAAAAAATAACAACAAAAAAAGTATGAATTTCTAAAAATGTTGGGCCAAAATTGGGTGTCAACAACTGCCACTAATTCTACATAAATTTTGTGTCTTGGTTCAGTTAGGTAAACTGATACTTTTAAGTGTTTAATTTTGATTTCATTACTTCCCCTGGAGTAAGAAGTTATTATAATATATAAAGATAGTATTTTTAGATTTTATCATTTTTGTTCGTCTAGCAAACACTTGTAATTGGGCCAAATTTTATACTAACGTTATTTTTATCAATGCTTTCTCAATATGAATATCTATTCGAAGAAGATTTTCAAGCAATTTATGTTTTCACTATCATTATATAGGCTCTATTTGGAAAGTCACCTGATAATTGGAATTGGTGTAATTACTAGGGTAGTAATTACACATCCTGTAATTACACGCCTCAATAATTACACTGTCCTGTTTGTTTGCCAGAGTGTAATTACAATGTAATTACAAGCGTGTTGTTTGGTTGCACGAGCGTAATTACAAGGTTATATTAAATTTTTAAAATAAAAGTTAATTATCTAAAATTAAAATTTTATATTAGACAAATATAGGTATTTATAAATAATATTAAATTAAATATTTAAGATATATATTGTCTTTCAACAATATATTAATTAGTATATATATATATATTTTTAACTAATATTATAAAAAAAATCAATTTATATAGTCTTTAAATCAGTATATTTTAATTAAATTAATTATAAAAACTAAAAATATAAATTTTAGACGAACATCATAAAATGTGTGTTTGACAAAAATATTAAATATTATAAATATAATGTCATAGTAAAATTATTAAAATATTTAATTAAAAAAATCTATCTAATATAACTAAAAAAATAAATATCTTGTAATGTGAAATATCAAGTCAATACTACAAAAACAAATGAAACTAAAAAATATAACATAAGTTTTAAATTCAAAATTAAAAAATTAACATAATGCTATTATGTCAAAATTCAATATAACATACATAAATATGATTTAAAAGAAAAACAATATGTATATTTATTACTTTATCCAACAATTAATTCAACTTTAATTTTAAAATTAGAATGCTAATAAAATCATGCTAGTGAAAAATAAAATAAAACATAGAATTTTAAAAAAATAATGTGAAAAATTATATGGAATCACACAACATATAAAGATTGATAATAAGAAATAAATAAATAAATAAATAAATATTATAAAATAAAATATAGTTTTAGGAAAAAATAGAATAATAAAAATAAAAGAATTTAAAATAATCAAAATAAAAATAAATTAAAATGAAAATATAAAAATAAAAATAAAAGTAAAAAGAAATTAAAAAGTAATCAGTATGTAATTACACCATGTAATTTCTTGCAATTCAAAGTCTCCCCCCTGTGAATTGGAAATTGTAATTACAACCAGTTAATTACACTCAATTACCTGTTAACCATGTAATTACCTGTCCAACCAAATAGGTCAGACAGTGTAATTACACCCAATTCCATCAAATTTAAGTACCAGGATGTCCTTCCAAGCAGGCTCATAGTTTCAATTAAATCTTCATTTTGTTTATCTCTATTTTTTAGTTTCATTTATTTTAGAATTACATATATAAAGATAGAAGTTGATGAGCATCAAGACGAGTCTATAGCTTACAAAATATTCACCTTCTAGAAATGCTTATAGGTCTCCTCACTTCCCTTCTTCTTTTTAATAGTATATGAACATCTCCTTGATTTAATTTTTCAAAATATCTTATCAAGGCTATATTGCAGTTTATACAGTTTTATTTTTTATAATGCATTTACTTGAACTCTGTTATGATTTATTCAAAGTCCTAATTATGCCAATATTTATTCGAATAAGATTTTATTGAACTATTTTTTTAGCTTAAAATAATTGTGCTAAATCAACTTATATACCTACATATCTCTACCAAAATATCTCTTTGATTGATGTTATAAATATTTTTTTAATTAAACTATAATTTTTATATACCATCTAAATTCTGCTTCTAATAAAATATTTATATTTAAAAAATTTATAACAATATAAATTATATATTTATAGTCACAAATATAAGCCCCGCACGGACTCCTTTAACTAGTTTAATCTATTCGAACATGAATGTCTTTTTCTACCTCTAATAGATATCGTCTTTTTCTACCATATTTTAAAAAAATAAAAGATTTTTCTTTACGCATGCAGTCGACTATTTTTCTTGGGGAATGGAATCTTTCTAATCAGGGGAGCTAATAATTCATATTTAGTAGATTTTGTTCAAATAATATATATTTATCATCATTTAAATTTATCATTATAAATTTAAATTTATAAAATTGACATTCTAATTTTGTCCAGATTTCTAAATTATATCATTGGAAATGTATTTGATGACTCGTACTTGCTAATTTTAAACATTTAAGTACTAGTTCCTCCGTCTTAATTTTGGTGGTATTGTTTAATCAGATATAAAATTTAAAGAAAAAATTATTTTTAACAGTTATAATTTAAAATAAATTTAAAATATTTATATAATTATAAATTATCTCATTAATATTTAAATATGAAATTTAAAGATAAGTTTATTTAAAAAAAAAAAAGAATGTAACATTCTTTAAACTTAATTGCTTTAAATGGTAGGGACGCATTAGTTGAGACACAAAGAATAGTTTTGATCGATGATATGATTTTCATCATATCTTTCCCTTTTTCTTTCTAAGTATTATATTTCAACCAACCCCACCATAGTTATTGACACTTGACGAAATGAAAAGATATAAATTTATTTAATTTGATTCTTTTTCCCACGTTTTTCTCTTCTCTATAATATTGCAAAATTATGCAAATTTAATACCCCTAGGATTCCTTTAGGAAGTACGTATAAAGATTGTTACATGAATTTAATATACCTACAAAAATTCCTATGGAGGTAGTTGTGTCCATTCTAAAGGACATCTAGTAGGCGTTTCAATATGCAATTTCATCTCGAGATTTAAAATTAATACTTGGATATATGATTTCGTTTCATAATTTTAAATTACAAGATAATTTATAATTAACATTATTGCTCTTACCAACCTCTAAACTATTACACCATGTAAAATTACCAAAAAACACGTAGATGAGAGAACGATTGCATAACGCATCTTTCCAAACTTTTTTTACAAATTAGAGGTCGGAATCGCGATCAGTATAAAAAATTGTGTGGGAAAGTGGTCTTGGTTGAATTTTAGGCCAACTGTATCAAAAGATAATTTTTTGGAGCAAAATTGCAAAACCAGAAGGGTACGTGACAGGTCCGCATCGCAGACCTGCTCCGCCATAGTTTATTTTTAAGTTTTATTTATAAAACGCACTAGACAAGTGCGATTTACATAAAACACATTTGATAAATGTGATTTATGTGTTATTTTATGAACGCATTTTAAGATTTCTATCAAAAATGAACGAAAGTGGAACAAGTCCACGTCGCAAACTTGCCCCATCACGGTACTTGATGATCAATTTTAAAATCAAGGGCATTCTAGTCTTTTCCCCACTCATCCTAGTCTAAAATCCTATCGTTTTGAGGTCGTTTTCTACCCTATATCAATTTCTAAGCTTGAATTTTCAATCATTTACGCTAATTCATCTTCAGAACTAGAGGTAAGAAGAAAAGAGGAGGCTAGGGTTCAAGAGATTCAAAGCTAATCTTCATTTTTTGATTTTTCATTCTTCATCCTAGGTATGTAAGGCTAACACAACGTTGGATTGAGTTCATCCACGTGCTCCTTCATCTCCATTGAGTTGATTTTGAGTTTTTAAATTTCTTGAATTGAATTCTTGAGTTATCTATTGTCCAATGGAGTTCCCTGTACATAAAAAAATATTGATGATGTTCATGAGTTGAGTATTTGATTTGGATTCATGTTCATGTCTTCATTCACATGAACCCTAATTGAGGATTATGTTTGATTTTTATGCATTATGTCGAATTGAGACTGATGATTTTCATGTGTTAAACAAAGTGTTATTTTAAATCAAGATTTTGCATGTTCTGAGTAAAGACGATGATTTTTCTACCATTGATGAAAGAGTAATTTAAACCAATATTATATATGTATGTTATTAAGTCTAAAGGATTGTATATGAGGAAAATGTTTTGATGAGATGATGCATGTTTTAATTAATTTTGATGAAATTGAGCATTGAGTTTAAATGACGTTTTGAGTAAATATTTTGATGATGATGTAAATGATTTTCAAAATATATTTATTAATGGAAGATGATGATGATGATGATGATGATGTTTTGAGATGAGTTTGATGTTTACATTAAAGTCCAATGAGGCTTGATGAGATGTTTGTGAGTAATCTACTCACTTGATAGATATGAGCACATGTTTTGGGAGTAGTATTGAGCATCGATTTGGGTAAGAGTATAAATAACTCAAATCACATAAACTATGTTGCCAACATAGGATGAGAAAGGGGTCATACCTCTTAAGTCCCCATAGATGTTTTTATTGGATCCATTGATGGGATGTCCTCTACCCTGATAAAATATTGGATGGATGTGGTAACGACATCGCTTCGTTGTATCATCACTCGCTCATATAGTGATAATTGTTAATTAAGAGAAACTCCCACTTATTGATCAGATGTCTTGACATGATTTGCATATTATTGAGTTTATTTTCAAAGCATGACTACGTTCTTAAACTTGCATGTTTTACTGAGTTTAAGTGAATTGAGTTGCTTGAGTTGAGTATCTTTGATTATGTTCTTTCCTTTCTAGCCATTTTACATACCAGTATATTCAATGTACTGACGTCCATTTGGAATGCATCATTTTATGATGCAGAGATAGGTATTAGTGGTCATCAACAGGCGCTTCGTTGAGGATCTTTTTGCATTCAACTGATTGGTGAGTCTCACCTACATTTGGAAGATACCCCACTTATCTTTCTTACTTTAAGTTTAACACTTTCACTTTTGATTTGAGGTAGACATGAATCTGTCATTGGCACCATCTTGATGCTTAGAGATAGAGGCTTCATAGACAATGATGGATTAGAGTTGATGTTTCATTTTTAAAGACTTGTACTCTTCAAACTATTTTCGCAATATTAAATTGATTTAGATTATCAATTTTTAGACCTTATTTTATTGAGTCATTGATTGATGAACCTACTAGAATGTTCCTTGTGCATAAACTGAGTCTTTTATTGTTGATGAATAAGTGATTGAGTCAAGTGGTTCGATTGGGAACCAACAATGATTTCTGAGTGTCGGCCACAACAAGGGTAACCTCCCGGGGCATGACAAACTATATTGGAGATAGCAATTACTCTCATCAATCAAATTTATAGTTGATATTATTACTCTTACCAACCTTCAAACCATTTGTAACAAGATATGCATACTCATCATAGGGAGATTGTTCATATGTACTATGTGAAGGATTATATTAAAGAATAGTATATTATAACTCATGTACAATTTTACTTCTTTAATAAACTAAAGTTTGATAGAAAAATATTGTATTTTCTTAGAATAATTTTGTGATATTGTATTATACCTTTGTTATGATGTTTTACTTATATGATGAGATTGTACAAATAATTGGGACAATATGAATAATATTTAAAACTATGAATTTTATGTTTATAAATAAAAATATAATTAAAAATAAATTACATGTCTAAGAAAAATGATTTCAAATCATAATTTAATCATGACAAAATATGTCCTTAAAAAAAACTAAACGAAATTCAAATGACAAAAAAAAAAAAAAAAAAAAGAGGGTCCCTCGTGTAACTGAGGGTAAAATTTCTCTGTCAGTGAGAGTGTCTTTCTCCTCCAGTGTGAGTTTAGGTTAATGAAGAAAACTTCCAAGTAAGAAGAAAACTACCCATGTTATTAACAACAACTACCACATTCTTCAATTTTTCCTACACAGAAAGTAATTAACTGCATTGTTAATCCTACCAACGTAGAATTCAATTGAAGAACTTGTTATTCTACCACTCTAATACATAACAAAAGTTGCAAAAAGTGTAACATTAAAAGACTCTTCTACATAATTACCAACATCTCAAGATGACAGAAGAAATCACTGAAAGACTCCACAAGTTCATTCTTACAGAAGAGGAAAAAGACTTGATTGAGATTGATGTTCAAGATATCATATCGAGCATAAAAAAGTGTGAAGTAAGTTTACTCAGAAAGGTGATGGCAGATAAATAGGTCAGTATGTTAGGAGTTAAAAATACAATGACTCTGATTTGGAGAAATTCAATTGGATTGAAGGTTCTACTGATAGGAAAGAATCTATTTCAATTTGTCTTCCGAGACAAAGACGACATGAAAAAGTATTGTACGGAATGCCATGGATCTATGATAAATATTTGCTGAACATACATCAATGACAACCAGACTTGCATACTAATTTTCACATCATTAACATAGGTGAGTTATGACTTCAAGTTTGGAATATACCACTACATTGGATATCTTATGAAGTAGGAAGTGGTCATTCTCTCAAAGGGACTTCTGATGTTGCGATTCCTGAAAATGGAAGAAAGGATGGAGACACATACACATTAAAGTTCTAATGAGTATTAATAGGCCTTTTCTACATGGAAAATTAATTAAGATGGATTGAGAGAAAAAATGGGTAGAATTTCATTATAAAAAACCTGCCATATGTTTGCTACTATTTTGGGGCTAATAGGACATATGAAAAGATCTTGTGTTCTTCGTGAGGAAGGTATGTGAAATAAAAATATTAAGAAAGACTAATTTGGCATTTGGATGAGGGCAGAAAATTAAGGTTTTGAAGTTAACAATTCAAGACGTCAAGGTAATCAATATATGTGTTCACCTATTCTCGTGGATGGTAAAAGGAATCAAGTTGTAGAGTATGTTAAATGTACAAGATCAAATAAACTAGTACAAAATGATAATGGAATGGATGCTAAAAAAATACTGAAAAAAACAAAACTCTTCCTACTTTCACACCACATGATTTCTTCCATAAATTAAAGGAAGGAACTCTAGTAACAGGAAAAAACTCAATTGACAGAATGTTAATGAAACAAACCAAAGGACTGCTCATGTTTGAAGAATTTGGAAAATGATGGTATCAATAATCATGTGTGTGTTGGACAACAGGATGTTGGATGTGCAAATGTATAAAATATGCTCAATTAGAATGACACTATGTCGATAGACAATCCAATGAAGGAGACTGGAGCAAAAATCACAACAGCCTGGTGCGATGGTTGAGCCAACTTTTGTAGATACAATTAGAGGCAGAGAAAAGCACAAGTATTACTAGTTAGAAAGGAATTTTGATCCTAATAAGTTGAGGTTGCTTCGAAAGGAATAAGGTGAGGCATATAAGGATGAAGAAGCCTATAAAAATAAAAATCTAGAGCTCTATGGCCTCAAGAAGGGGACAAAAGTACCTCATTTTTTCCATATGAAAACTATTTAGAGGCATAAGTGTAACAATACTAAAGGGCTTAAATTAAGCGATGGTCATTGGATATTCGAACATAGTGATATAGTGAAAGAAATAGAAAGATTCTATAAAATCCTTTTCACTACTTTTCGGCCTACTAATTCAAATCACATTCTAAATCTAGCCCCAAATTTAGTAGATGATTCTGTTAATGATAATCTTATTAAAGAAGTAACAAACGAGGAAATTAAAAAAGCTTTGTTTGATATTGTAATTACTTCGAAGGTTATTTTAGATATTTTTTATCAAATTACCATTTTGCCTTTCTCAAAAGTTGCCTTTGATCACTTTTGATTGAGTTTAAATGCCGAATTTTGAAAATCTAGTAAAAAATTAGAGTTTTGCTAAAGAATGAGTTTTTAAAGGCTTAAAGTTGAGAATTTCAAATTTTGTGGTCATTTTTAGTTTTGAGTGTCATTATTATTCCATTAGTTCTGAAATATCAAATCTGGTCTATGAGTACTTGCAGAACTAAATTTGGAGTTAAAACGAATATTTTTGATCACAAATTGCATTTTTAGTTAATTTTGAATCATAGGTTTGACTTTGGTCCATTCAGAGTTCGGGAGATCGAATCAAAATTTTATCAGTTCCAGTGATTCCGAATGGTGAAACTAACACTAGAAATAGCTTCGTTGTAATATTTAGAGCTTTTGAGATTATTTTGAGTTTTTGAGTCCTAAACTAGTTAAACTGATCTTTCTCGGGTTCTGGACCAAGGAGGTCTCGAATTCAAATTTTGACGGTTCCATTGAGTAGGGAACGTCATTTGCAGTAGGGTTTTATGTTTAGTTTGTGTTCACAAGGTTTCAATGGAATCTTAATGGTACTTTTTATGATTTGTTTTGTGCTTTGTGTGTGTTGGTGTGAACAGTTCTGATGCCACCCACTTTGTACTCTACATTAGCGAGAGCGGGCCCACGTTCGTGGGAGTGCGCTCGTATTCCTAAATGTCTAGCCAGAATGACCTACATGTTCGTGAAACCTCCCTCCGCATTTATGGAGCACTGTGAGGGTGACCTCCGTGTTTGCGGATCGAGTCCCCGCATCCGTGGAGGTTTGTGAGAGTTATTGTTCTACGTTCGCAGATCCTTATCTGCATTCGTGGAGTATTTTTTTTCTAAATAATGTTTAGTTTAAATTACTGGTTTAGACCATTTTCCACCATTTTCAACATTTCAAGCTTCATTTTCAAGATATTCTTCAAGGTTTTTCAAGGCAAATCGATTGGGTAACTATTTATAACCTATTTCATTGATTAAATTGTATTTTTAAATTATAATTTTGGCATTTTAATTAGAGAAATTGAGATTTTTTTGAACTTTGATTTCTATCTTTGATTTGATGATTTCTACCTCATTTTAATTCCATTTTCAAAATGGTTTTCGTCGTTGAACTCCTTATTACATGAGGAACATTTTCATGTATTAATTTTTAAATTTCAACTACTTTTTCTACCAAGAATGTTTTTACTATTTTGCCCTTTTCATCCAAATTGATTGATTTTAGTATCATTAGATTCGTTATGTGATTGTGATGCTATATTTGAATAGATAATGGTGATTAGGAGTAGCGTAGAAAGGAGAAAGCTTTAGATTTGACTTGATTTGAGACGTTATCTAAGACAAGTGGACTTCTAACCTTTTGTGAAGTATGATTGAACCTTATATGCTCCTATGTGTATGAAATTGAGTACTTTGGGGTAGAATTGTATCATCATAGCCTTTGATCATGAGATTTTGGTTTGAGTAATCGTTCATATGGAGATTTCTTGACTTGTGAATTAATTGTGGATTTGTAATACATATGATCTTGTGAATCATTTGATATGGATGTTGAGATGGATCTTATATTATGATACAATTGATATTAAGACTGACATGATATTGAGGCATTGATGATATTAATACTATGATAATATTGAAATTATTATAATATTGACATTGTGATATAATTGAGATCATGCACATTGCATTCACTATTATCTGTGCATTTGATACTTGTGATGGCTACGATCGAGAGATGAGTAAGGTGACATGTGGATTGGTGGCCAAAGTCTCTACCAGTCGATGTTAGTTAAGGTTTTTATTGGCGAGCTGAGGTAATATATTAACTGATATTGGGTTTGAGGTCATTTTCAGATGGGTGAGCATTGGCCAGGGTTATTGCTAACAAATTTCATGGATACATGTCCTTGCGTGCCCCCCATGGGTTTCGATCTTGACTTTATTGGTGGATGTGTATTATATGACAGACATGCATCATGATTATTTGACATTTCATTGCATTATGTACATCTCATGGCATTCACTCCATCTCATATCACTCCTACTTGCTATTATTATATGAATTACTTATGAGATTGGATATCTATTGTATCATTTGACTTGCTTATAGTTGAACCTTTTGAGATGTGATGCTATGTGATGATTACATCTATATCCTTGTGATTTCTCTATATTGTATACCTTGTGCTAGGACTTTTCTGAGTGCAGGTTTGTAGTTCGGTAGTATGTGGTTGGGTGTTAAGGAGTACTTGTGTTCTTTATTACATTACTTTAGGTTAGTTTCCATTTTTCCGAGTACCCTGTCGTTTTATACTCACCCCTTGCTATATTTTTATAGGTTGTGAGCCCAGTCCTCCTTGTTAGCTTTCTGATTTTCAGGATCGAGCTTTAGGATCCTTCATGAGGTAGTTGCTTGTACCTTCGATAGGCCTTTGAGGATTTTATCTTATGTTATGTTCTATTTGAGAACTAAACATTGGGACTTGTATTTTTATTTTCATATTCTTATTATAGAGGCTTTTACATATGACACCAGCTCTGAGATGATTGTAATTTCAGTTTCTTTACCTATCTATCTTATTAGACTATTTATCTTCCGCTTTTATTATTATGTTAAGTTTTTTATCTTTTGGGTTGACTCGCTTTAGTGGGTTAGGTGAGTATCATCATACCCGTATTTTGGGTCATGACAATTTGGTATTAGAGCCCCAAGTTCATAGGTCTCACGTGTGTAAAACCTCAGTCTATAGAGTCTTGAGCACTGGTGCGGAGACATTCTTTACTTATCCTTGAGAGTCTATGAAGATTGTTAGGAAACTCTATTTTATTTCATTCTAATCAATTCGTGCATGGGTTTTTGATTAAGTGTTGCGTGGATGTGTGTCCTTTAGACAGATGGTGAGGACTAGAGCTACTGCAGCTACAGGACGAGGGGAGGCAACCTTGATATTACTATTGAGACCCCAGCTAGGGGTAGGGGCCATTCCAGAGGATGAGCTAGAGGTCGGAGCCGAGAAGCCACACCGACGAGAGATTATGAGTGGGGCATCTCCTCTGATCTAGCCATAGAGCTTAGATAGGAGCAGGTTCCTCATGATTATGTTGCAACACTACTATTTTAGGATACGCTATTGAGAGTTTTGAGTGTACTTGAGACTTTAGGGCAAGCAAGTAGCTCAGTAGACACATCTGGTACTTCACAGACTCGAGTTGGGGTTCAGCCCCCAGATCAGTAGTAGGCCCCTATGGCCTAGATCCATGTAGAGAAGCCTCTAGCAGCACTGATTATGGATATTCCACTAGTAGCTGCCTTCAATGATGAGGAGCAGTGGAGATATAAGAGATTCTGGAATATTGACCCACCTTAGTTTTAGGGTAGGAAGGCTAAGGATGCTCATGAGTTCTTGATTACTTGTAGAGAGCTACTTGATATTGTGGGACTAGCAGAGACACATGTTGTGAGATATGTTACCCTCCAGCTCGATGGGCCAGCCAGGGAAGGTGGAGTGATGTGCTGTAAAAATACAATACTTTTGATGCTTAAAACATAGAATTTTGTGTGTTCTTAAAGCGATATTTGTGGATTTGATATGTTTGTATGTTTATGTTGTAGGATTAAAGAGTTGGCGTGATTTTGGGCCAAAGACATGCTACATTTTGATGGAGTACGAGATTCTCTATAGGTCGTGGATACTTTCACGATCCATAGAGTGGTGTCGTAGATGAGATCTAGTGAAGGACCTATTTTCTGAAGTTGTATCTACGAGCTGTCAGACGAGTCATGAATATTTGTATGAGTTGTAGATGAGATTTCATGCCTTGAGGATCAGAATGGATGAAGTCTCAGAAAAGGACTTAGATGAAATCCTCCACGGACCATTTGTTTGAACATGCCCCGTAGGAAGGTCCCGTAGAAGTGCAATCCAGTTTTGAAGAATGAAGTTCACGAAGCCCCGTATGGGCCATAAAACTTTGTACGACCCATAACCTGTCCTGGATTATCTGCTAACTCAGATTTTCTATTTTATTTTGGCTTTGTATTTTTAGTAGTATAAATAGGTTTTTAAGTTTTTTTAGTAAAGAGAGAGAGGAGAGACGACCCAGAACAGAGAAAAAATACTTGGAAAACTCTTCTTTCGTGATTGTTGCTCGAATTAATACATTGTGATTTTCTTAGAAGAAGCTTGGATTTCTTGTTCTTTAATTTATCATTATAAGTGATTTATTATGCTATTCATGAACATAATTTCTTTACTAATAATGATCATGCATAGCTAAATCTAAAACTAGGGTTGTGGGAATCATGAAGAACTAATAAGGTAAACCAGTTAATCCATAATTCTTGGAAAGTGTGCATGCATGTATTGATTATTTCTCTTTATTTTAATTATGTTTTAACCTGTGGCCAATGTTAGAACTCGTCTAGTGTTACTAATTGGACCAAGGTAGAAATGAAAAGGAAAAGAGAATAATTAATAAGATTCGATTGATGTTTGCTCGTCTAATCAACAAAACTGGATCAAGGAGAGGTTGTACTGGAACAATAGATAAGGGTTAGTAATGTCACACTATAGGGATGGATCAAGTAATGTAGTGAAATTTACCTCTCACCTAGATCAAAGGATTTGGTAAACTTAACTTACCGTTCTGCATGCTACATACTAGAAAATATTATGATTATCTGGTAATACCAAGTTAGGGAATCATGGGGAACACAATACCCTAGTTACTTCTTCTACTGATTTTACAACACTTGCACTAGTGTAGGTTTATTTTCTAGGAATCACAAACTCCCCTTTCGGGAAATAAGTAGGTTAATCACCTTGATTTGCTTGGAATTATTCTACGTCTACTATATTCCCTATGGGTTCGACCCTAACCTTGGTTAGGTTATATATCTTGACAATGACCACTTTAACCTTCAAAAAGGGGATGTAGTTTGGGCGACATCAATATTTTGGCATTATTGCCATGGAATACGGTTTAGACTGATGTAATTTGAGTAACTTGAGAGTTAATCCTTATTTCCCTCATTTTATATTTTTGTTATTTTTGTTTTGTTTCAGCATGCAGGTGTAGTGTATGCACAACACTCAAACTCGAGGCAATCCCTTGACTCTATTTGACCCTAAAATCCAAAGGACGCTAAAGAGAATGGCTCAGGATAATACGAATAATGATGCAAATGATGCAGTAAATACAACACTAAACCAGAACAATGACAATAAAAACCCACCTCCACTAAACCCACCACCCCAGGTTCTTCAAGCCACTACTAATACATGGAATCAATATTGGCTTAATCCTATGGCAATGATGTCACGGGAGCTATTGTGTTACCTCCATCGCTGGATGACACAAAGTTCATTGTGTTGAGTGGGTTACTTCAAATCCTAGTATATCGCGAGTTGTTCGCGGGCTTACCATCAGGGGATCTACATAACCATCTACACACCATTGTATTCGTTTGTAAAAGTATGATGGAAAACTAGAATCTATCCATGGATGTCGTTAGGCTCCGTGTTTTTCCACTGGATCTCACAGGAAATGCAACGTTATGGTTATCTAAGCTCCCACGGAGTTCAATCACTAGTTGGACTAAATTGTAGAGGACCTTTTTGGAGAGGTTCTTCCTGATATCAAATAAGCTGAAGTTGAAGGACCAGATCAATAACTTCGAGCAATTGTCTGGTAATTCACTCAGTACCATGTGGGAGAGATTCACAAAGTGCTTGCAGAGTATCCCTGACCATAAGATTAATGATAAAGCCCTGGTGGAGATCTTCTATCGAACCCTGGAAAAAAATAGTTAATTTGTTACGGACACTATCATGGGAGGCTCATTTATAGATTGGCCATTTCAGGAAGTTGCAGAAAGAATGGAAAGAATGGTCAAAATGAATTGTGCATGTAGGATGAGAGATAAGTCAACTACAAAATGCTCGTTCTCAGTCAGTACTAGTTTGGCACAAGCAAAGACAAGTGAGGATGTGATGCAAGAGCTTGCTAGAATTAGTACCAATGTGAAGTTATTGATGAAGTAGAACCAAGAATGTGTGGATACAGTATCTCATGAGCCTCCACGAGCACCCATGTACGAGGATCCTTACTATAAGGAGGACCTTTGCTTCATCGCAGATTAGATGGTGGGTTTTCGGACCAACACCCAAGGGTCTAATTAGGACTATTAGCGTCAAGGTCAAGGAAACAAAGGTAGGAACTTTAACAGGGATGGTGCCTTTAGAGACAACAATCGAGGAGGTTACTATAATAGAAACAGGGGCTAAGTTAGAGATGTTGATTGAGAACGCAAAGATGGTTACTAAAATAGTTCATATGTTCCACCACATAATCAGGATTCTAGTGTTGGTAGTTCTCGCATTGAGGAGATATTTGATCGCCTGTTAAAGAAGGTTGATGCTTAGGATAAGATCTTGAAGGGGATGAAATCTCACATATCCAGTATTAATTATAAAATCAAGTCTCACTTTGTTGCTATCAAGCAGCTGGAGCAACAGTTCGGTCAGATGTCAACTCAACTGAACTAGCACCAGAAAGATACATTGCCCAGTAACACAGTTCAAAATTCTAATAATGA
This sequence comes from Solanum aculeatissimum, assembly GCA_038996855.1. Taxonomy (NCBI): domain Eukaryota; kingdom Viridiplantae; phylum Streptophyta; class Magnoliopsida; order Solanales; family Solanaceae; genus Solanum; species Solanum aculeatissimum. The sequence goes on from JBCEWC010003272.1 coordinate 22,824, forward strand.
GAGGCAGTGTATGGAAGTCATGACACATGGTGGAAAATAAACTATTAACCCCTAATACCAGTTGAAGATGATGATGTTCGCGAGGAGACAGTGGAGAGTAATGATGTTGAAATCAAAGATGCTCGTGTTAAGGATGGAGAACGTGATGAAGTGCAAATGCCATAGAAGTTGAAACCCATTATTTGACCTCCTCATCCTTTCCCCCTGGGACTCAAAAAGAAGGAAGAGAAAGGTAAATTTTAGCACTTCATCTCCATACTGAAGCAACTCTCTATCAGCATTCCACTCATTGAAACATTGGAGAAGATGTCAGGTATGCAAAATTCATGAAGGACTTGGTTACCAAAAAATGGACTGTCAGGAGCTCTCTCAAGAGCTGCAACATCACAGTGCAATATCCACAAGGTCTTTAGTGCATAAGCGAGAAGATCTCGGAGCGTTCACCATACCATGCATAATTGGAGATGTTGAGTTTGCAAGGGTATTATATGATCTGGGAGCTAGCATAAATTTGATTCCCCTTGCAGTATTCTGGAATCTAGGCTTGGGAACCCTTACTCTCACAAATATACAGTTGTTGATGGCTGACAGGACAATGAAGAAGCCTGTGGGGATATTATATGATATCCTTGTCAAAGTCGAGAAATTCATATTCCCTGCCGATTTTGTGATCCTTGATTCTGAGGTCGACTTTGAAGTCCCAATCATCTTTGGAAGGTTTTCCCAAACACTGGGTGAGTACTAGTAGTCATGAAATTAGGCTAACTGAATTTTCAATTGAATGATGAAGAAGTCATATTTAATATCTGTCAGTCAATGAAGAGGACTGATGAATTGAAGATGGAAGTTTCGACCATTGATGAAGTCTAAGTAATCAAGTGGTCCAAGTCATGCTGCAACAAGAAATCAGACGCTACTTGGGAGGCAACCCAAGATGTGTAATGTAATAGTAGTAGTTTTATTTTATTTTTAGCTTTTTAGACTTGTAGGTAGTTTGACTTTCTACATTTTGGTTGTAATTTTGGACTCTGGACTGGTGGAATATAGGGTAACAGTGTGTTTTGTAAAGACTATCCAAGTACAAGACCAAGTCAGCCACCTTGGGCTGAAGAAGTAATAAAAAGTGCTTCTACGACTAGTTCTACGGGCCATGTCTAAAACCACGAACTCGTACACTGACTCTTCAAACACTTCCTGTGAGCAAAATATTGTGCACTCCATCCCACGAGCTAACTTTATAGCCCATATATAGAACTACAGGCCGTGAATGGGGCTCGTGGACGCCAAGTAAGTTTTCTATATTTGACTAAGTGTTGGAGGTTTTTACGACCCACTCTACGAGTTATGTTTTATTATACGGCTCGTAGAAGGATACATGAAGCCAACCCCATAAATTAAGAGTTTGGCAGTCTACAAGACTAGAACCTATGGACCATAGAAATATCTATGACCTATAATTGGTGTTTCGTAGAAGTCTGAGCCTAATTATTGGATTGACTCAGTCAAAGTATAAAAGGGGGGTCAAATAATTTTAATCCCCCATTCTCACAAAAATTCCAAAAATACCCGACCCCCACTCCTACCCTAGCATTCCGACCATCGCCCAACCACTGTCCTTATTTTTCGATAAGATTTTCAGCATCACTCTAGCAACCTAGGGTTTTCCCCTTCTGATTTCTCCTTTTATTTTCCATCCTTTTTCTTGAGTTTCGTAATTCCTCGTCCCTAAAACCCTTGTATTATCAAAATTATTATATTTTGGTTGAAATTATTGATGGGTACAATAGTCAAAATTTGATGGGTTCAAACTATCTGTTGCCTATTGTATGTGCTTTGTGTTTAATCATGATTGAAGTGTTGTCGTTGTTGTGAATAATGTAAAGGTCAAAATAGATGTGTGACCATGCTTTTTTAAATGTTATTTCTAGAAAACCATATTGTCACATGTTGTCTGAATTGGATGAAAATCATTGCTTGAAAAATAACATGTGATTGCACGTGTGTGCTTAATTTTTAACTTCCAAATGGGTGTCGGATTGTGGTATAAATTTGTAAAATAACATTTGTTGGAATAGTGTATAATTTTCACATGTGGGGTATTGGAAAATTTGTGGGGATTATGTTGGTGCGTAAGATTCTTGCTTTGGTGCTAAATTGATTGATTAGGGTATGTGCATGTTAGTTTGGAACTTGTTTGATGGGCTTGGGAAACTTAAGCTATTGGAGTCTTCATTCCACGAGGGTCTTCTATGGACCGTGGAATTGTCCACGAGTAGTAGTTGCCCCTAGTAGGAAGAACCAATAACTTGGGGTTTCTGAGACTCGATCAAACGAGACTTTATATAGGTCATAGCTTTGACTACGACTCGTGGATAGGTCTCTTAGGGTGATGCCTATAGATGATTATTTCTGGAATCATATTAACAACTCATTTTATAGCCAATAATTTATTCTACGAGCCGTACTTGGTCTCGTAGATGCAGTTGCAGTAACTTGTTTTACTGTACCCTGCCACCTACGAAGGCCTTCTACGGCTAGTAGTTTTCTTTAAGGCTTGTAAATGAGCCTTTGTAGGTTCTTTTGTCACTTTTTTGGCTATCATTTTGCTTTTCATTCTTGTACCTGTGGGGCTAGTAAGTGTGCTACTTATGTGATTTCAGGTACTATGGCTTAAAACCTAGACGTGATAAGATACGGACCATGCGGGACCGACTGCGAGATGAGCCAACTGAGTTTGAGGCTAGTGGATTAGTAGAGGAGTTTGGCGTCCATCTAGATGTGGGTGTTAATCCATGACTGAATCGAGCAGCCACTAGACACACAATGATAGCCCACATATTAGCCATAGTTGCTCAGCCTCTCTAATCTGACAAGGGAGGTGATAGACAGAGCAACTCCATCTAGATGATCTCCATCGGAGAGGGGTCAGGTTTTGAAGTAGGTGACAGAGATAGCTATAGTCCAAGAAAGGAGTTAGAGTCTTATCTGCATAGTCCACCACAACATCACCATCATCCCCTGATGCTTTGACTAATAGAGAGTGTGTGTAGGGGATGTAGAGGGTGTACCAAGAGGATATACAACATGATGAGCAAGGTCTTCAGGACCACACCATATTTGACGAGCCTCGACTTATTACTACTTGACTTGATAGTGTCCCAAGGATCCAAGATACCATGGCCGAATACAACTTGGAGTGGTTGGAAGCTCCGCCAGGGAAGTACTCCCCGATAATGGTGAGAGAGTTCTACGTGTCATATGCCACCACCATTGCTCATTTGACCCCAAAGGGGAAGGGATATCTAACGCAACCATGGCTCACATAGACGATGATAAGAGGAGTCTCCATTGACATATCTGAGGCCACCATCTATCAAGTTCTATTTGGTCCCCAGTATGAGGCTCCAACATCCACTACAGAGTTTGACTATAGACTGAGCAAGGCTCAGGACTGGATATTGATGAAAGATGCAGCCTGCAGGGGCTCTTTGATGAGATGGATCACTGATCATATTGTAGAGCAGGGCCAGGACCCTAAGTGGGTTTCTAAATCATCAACATCCATAATGAAGGCATCACTCCACTTCACCGACAAATTTTGGTGGGTTATAGTTAGATTGCGGATCTGGTCGACACATGCTAACAATACACTTACACTGTATCACACAATATTGGTTGCCAACATCTTGGTTGACTATGATATTGACTTGGCCAAATTTATAACAGAGCATATTCATGAGGCAGTCCTGAAGAGATCCACCTCTATCCCATTTCCTTGCCTGATCTATAAACTATGTTTAGGGATGAGGTGGGTAACATACATCTGGTAGATACTCTGATAGAGGTTCAGAGGACGTTGGATGCCATCCTGATCAAGGCTGATGAGAATCCAGCGGCACTCCGACAAGCACCACAGTCTCCAGTCCATATGACAAAGATATTCACTGCAGCACCACCGTCTGAGCCTCCATCTTCTTCCACTGTTGTTGCTCCTACTACTAAGGGGACCCCACAGATCAAGGCTAATAGAAATGGGGGTCCCACTACTTCTACGACTCCTGTGCTAGAGGTAGTACCTATATCTCCCACGGGCATGGTGTACATGTCCACAATTTCTATTCAATCCATGGCGCAGAGTTTAGTCAGGCTGAGACTCAGCTGACCCAGTTACTACAGCAGATCAGGTCGTGGGTCTGCCAGGCCATTTTTGAGGCTGAAGAGCGCATACGCACATACTGTGCGACCACTATTAAGGAGAGACTTATACCGATACATTGTTGCATTGATGTATTCGAGCGGAGAGTAGAGTAGAGTTGCACCTCCATACTGCCTCCTGATCTTACTGTGATGCAGATGGAGATCTAGTAGCTCTGGGCTGAGATTAGAGCAGTAACAACAACAATATTGGTACACTCGACACCTGATACTGCTACGGAGATATTCATAGATCTTTTTTCCACCTAGAAGGTACCACTCTATGCCTCTGGGAAGAGGCCCCATTCTAAGACTGATGATCCAAATTCCATGAAGTGGGAGGTAAAGTTTACTGAGAGTGAGCAGGTAGTGCCTTCTATACAAGCATCGATTGTAGATGAGATGGCACTACAGGTGATGAGAATGCAGGAGATTATGAGGGGTACTGGACCCTCTGGACATACTCCCATTATTGAGGAGACCACCAGGCAGGTTGAGAGTGGTCAGACCTAGCCAGAGGCAGATGCTTAGGTGCCCAGGTATATTATTTTGACCCCTGTGCTTTATCATTATATTTTGTGCAATGAGGACAATGCAAATTCTTTTTGATGAGGTGTGGGTAGTTATAGGCCCCAGTGAAGTATGAGTAACTATGACCTATAACTATCCCAATTTTTTAGTCTAAGAGATTTTCTTGCCTGTGTTCTTTATCTAAGGTCATTTACTTCCTATTGAATCGACACATTTTAGGATGTGTAGGTAGTAATAGTAGCATATTGTACTAAGGTCTATGACATATTAGTTTTTGTTAAAAAATGATACCCATCAAAAAATTTATTTTAGGTAGTCTTGATAACATCTATGTGAATTAAATGATTGACAGTGCTTTTTCTGATAACTGAGGTTTAATTTTGATAAAAAATATGATCTTAGAGTCTGAGTTGATAGTGTGATCAGTGACAAGTGTGTGTATGCTTATTTGCATGATTCTCATACGGTGTTTCAATTCAGAACTTGCCTTGTTACTCTGACTTAGTCTATAGGTTAATTGGTTAGGAAAGGATCTTAGGTCATTGTTCATATTAGTCCACTTAGCCTAAATAATCAACCAAATTTATTGTATATCCCTTGATCCAAATATTTGAGCTTAAAAGTGTACCTTTTTCTTTGTAAACACTTAAGTAACCTAGCCTTTTAGTTGGGTCTCTTCAGATGACTTAGGAGATGTATTTTATGCCTTCTACAATCGATTTGTTCCTTGGAGTGTCCATGAGCAGAGCCGTCTAAGGTTCGAGAGTTTGAGGCAGGGAATCATGACTATTTTTGAGTACATGATTCACTTTTGTCAGCTAGTGGCATCTACAAATATACTTTCAATCAAGGCGGGAGAGTCTATGATTTATGAGAGTGCTAATTTTTTCTATCAAACAGTCGATATTTTGGTTGTCTAGAGATGAAACTTCTTTTAAATTGGTGATTAGTGTAGCTAAAGAGGCAGAGTTGATGCAGAGAGAGACGTTTAGGGTTCCCAAATAGGTCCGTACATCAAGATAATATTCATGTTTCTCATTAGGGGGTAGAGGTATGACCAGAGGAGGTGGTCTATTTCAGCACCATAGGGTTCATGTAGCATTGTCAGCTTCAGGGAGGATGAGGCCCTCGTGATTCTTATAGCTCAGATCAGAGTTCATCTAGTTCTAGTAGAGGCCTATAGGACGGGGTGGCTACAGTGTCCCTCCTACTTCATTGAATTAGTGGTCCACCCCTAGATCTTGCTTTGGTTATGGATCTCTTAATCATTTGATTAGATAGTGCCCTATGCAGACTCATTCTGGGTCCATTGTTCATACTCTATAGTACCAATCAGATATCCGACACAGCAAGCCAAAGGTTCATCCCCATAGATTAGAGATTAGGGTAGAGGTCAAAGTGATAGAGGTGGATGTACTAGTGGTAGAGGAGCAGGTGATATTTCCACCCATCATAGTGGAAGAGGGCCAACTTCTACGAGTGGGGGACGGGGAGGCTAATGCTATGCTTTCCCAGGTAGACCCGAGGTTGAGGCCTCTAATATTATAATCACAAGTATTGTTCCAGTTTGCCATTGCTCTGTATTTGTGTTATTTGATCTCAGTTCTACTTATTCATATGTCTGCTTATTTCTCCTTAGGGTTTGAGTTTTCTTGTGATTCCATATCCATTCCTGTTAATGTTTTGACCCTAGTTGGTGAGCTCTTAATAGTGGATCGGGTGTACCAATCCTGTCTTGTTACTTTGGCTAGCTATGAGACTTGGGTAGATATGATTATATTGGATATTGTAGATTTTGATGTTATTTTAGGTATGGATTGATTATCTTCATATCATACTATTCTTGATTATTATTCCAAGACTGTTACCTTAGCCATGTCAGGTAGATCAAGGATTGAGTGGACAGGTTCGAAGGGTTCCTATCCTAGTAAGGTAATATCTTATATTAGGGCCTAAAAGTTAAATGATCTAGGGTGTTTGGCTTACTTGGTTTTTACTCCTGATATTGTTGCTGAGTAACCTTCTATAGTGTCAATTCCGGTGGTTTTTGAGATTCCAGATTTGTTTCCTACTAATCTACTAGGAGGGACTCTTGATCGGGACATTGATTTTGCTAATGACCTTGAGCCAGGCACTAAGACAATTTCTATCACTCCCTATCAGATGGCTCCAACCGAGTTGAAAGAGCTAAAATAGTAGCTCCAAGATCTGTTGACCAAAGCCTTTATTCTCCCTAGTGTTTCACCTTGGGGTGCCCTAGTCTTATTTATAAAGAATAAGTATAGATCCATGAGGATGTGTATTGATTATAGACAGTTGAATAAGGTGATTGTCAAGAACAAGTACTTGCGTCCTCACAAAGATAATTTATTTGATCAGCTTTAGGGAGATGCACTATTTTCTAAGATTAACTTGATGTCTGGGTATCATCTACTTTGGATTCGACCATCAGATATTCGCAAGACAGCCTTTCACACTAGGTATTGTCATTATGAGTTTCTTGTTATGTTTTTTGGTTTGACTAACACCCTTGCAACATGTAACAACCTGAATATTTTTGAAATCTACTTATGGTTGGCATTCTATGATGTACTACAAGCCATGGTTGAGTTTTGGTTGCCACGGGTTGTGTTTAAGTGGCCGAATGAAAATTGGGCTAGTAAGTGGCCTAGAGGGACAGTTTCGGCAGCGTACTTCAAACAGTAATAACGTTTGATGTGGGATGAACCATGTAATATATAACATATAAAATTGAATCTATTTTAGTTAGCTTTGCAACATAAGTGGTTTCACTCAATTTGAAGTTCAGATGAGGGATATATGGCCCAAACAGTGAGACTGTCTGAAATTCGGAAGCCATTAGAGATAGGCTCAGAAAAATGGCCAAGGACAGGGACATGGATTGTGAAACATTGCACACTCTGTCTAGGATCCCGTGAGGTGTCACAGTGATCTTGGGGTGGCCTGGAACCACTCTTAAGCTAAGTCCAAGTCAATGAGACCTTGGACGGTCCGTTTGACTCTTGACGGCTCGTGCACGGCCTCGTGAAGTGAGGCAGTGTCTAGGTCAAGGCTTGGATGATGATTTTGAGTCTAAGTGAGGTTAGACGGTGGCTTACGCAGATAGGTACAATTTGAACTAACCGTTTATTGGTTCGTGAAGTGTAATAGAAAGTCCTCTGAGATTTCGTGTGGAGATTTGGCTAAGTGCCACTGGACGGTCAAGTTGACGGGCCGTGTGCATGTAAAAGGCACTACAGCAGCCATTTAGGCACTGCGTATAGTTAAAAGTTCCATTTTATTAATGGTATTTTCGTGATTTAACATTTCCCTAAGCCCCCTTTTGGTCCCTTAAGGTATCCT
>JBCEWC010003273.1:0-30911 GCA_038996855.1 Solanum aculeatissimum
CAAAAAATAATCATAAACAAAATAGGAAAAGAAAGAGAATCAAACAATTAAAAATGAGAATGAAAAAAATAGATCTTTGAGGTCACCATTTATGGAGGAAAGGTTAAACGGGAAGAAGGGTATTCTAGTAGTTGATAATTAAAAATTGAAGGGATTTTTTTTAATTTTAAAAAAAGAAAAATTAAGGCTAATGTGGTGTTTTTTTACCCTTTCACGCGCTTTAAATAAATTGTACTCACTTGTTATGCCATGTGGTATGGGAGAGGTGTATCTAAGCTTAATTTGCCAAGTTGAGAGGTGTTTTTAAGCCTATCAATAATTTAGGGATGAAACTAATAATTTGTGTCAAGTTCGAGGGTGTATTTAAGCTTAATTCACCAATTTGAGGGATGTTTTTAAGCCCATCAATAGTTTATGTATAAAACTAATAATTCGTGCTAAGTTCAAGAGTGTTTTTTGTACTTCCCTAAAAATATATATATTATTTTTATTAATATAACTTTTTTTTAATCAGTTATACAATTGTCTTGTTCATTCCCTCTTTTCATTCCTTTTATAATCTCTTATTCTTACTTAGAATATCAGGGATTCAAACTTGAAATAATTTCTTTTGTTCATATTCTTTTAATCTGCATCATTATCATGGTAGGGTGGAGATGGTAATATGAGAAAAGATTACTTTCATTCTTTTTATTTTGAATTTTGAATACACACAAAAAAGTTATATATGTACACACTGGCTTAATTAAATCATTTTTCGTTGAATTAATTATTTCTATATGAATATCATCATTATTTTTCTCCTTTTTTCTTCCTTATTTAAGTTTATTTATTTTTTAAAAAATAATGGACAAGATCCAAGCTGTCCGTTTTAATTTATTTGTGGTTTTGATCTGTCAGAGAATTTGAGAAAGTAGAGAAAAGTTTTGAATTTGACGATCTTAAATTAAAAATGTATTAAAATATTCTTTTATCTTTTTGATCTTAAAAACATGCCCCTATAAAAAGTTGAAATTAAAGACTCGCATAAAAAGAAAATAAATTCTTTTTGAAACATTATTCTAATCTTACAATTCAGAAACGCAAGTTTTTCCTTTACTGTTTTATGCAAAATAATTATACCATACCAGATTTAGTATGTTTCATAGAACAGAACAGTAATCTCGAAGTCTTATGATAGGTGTCGTGTGAGGTAGACTTCATCTCAATTTGTATGACAGTTTTATTTTGGTTATGCCACACTATTTAACTCTTAAATACAATAGTATCTTCAATTGTCACTTCAAGAATTCAAATTTTATCAGAATACTTTGTCATACCCCCTCACCTATCAACTGCTACTTTATTATTTTACCTTTCATCACTATAATGCAAGCCAAAATGCCTTGTTAAATTCTACCTACTAAAATCATATCATGTAAAAATGGGCCAGCGCAAGCACATTCCAGCAACGACAAATCATCAGGAAAGGGCAGTTTGGGAAACAATGGTGGAGGGTGAGGGTGGGAAGTGGGGTTGTTTGAAAAGTCATTAACAGTTGACTAAAACAGCAAGAAGAAATATTATCCAGGCAATAACAGAAGAGTAAACTTAATTTTGACAGAGACATGTAACTCAATCCTGTTCAAGTTCCACAGCATGGAAGTGAGTCTTTGGAATTGGATGACGACTCAGTGTAGTTAGGCAGTGCACTCCTCCAGTGCCTAATTTGAGAAGCAGCTTCAACAGCCTTCGGCTTCAGCCGTGAATCCAGCTTCCTGGCTGTATGGTCTCCCCTGCCTATGAACTGAAGATGGTACTTCAAAATCTCAGGAAGACCAAAATAGTTGTTTCAATATGCTGATGTAGAAAAAATATTTACAGCATCTTATTATATGAACAAGAAGTCAGCATAGCAATAATTAATGGATAGATCGCTATCAATCCAATTGTTCATCTTACTTGTTCAACCCTGTTGTACGACAGGGCAAGGATGGATTACTCAAATAATAACCCTTAACATGCTTTACAAGGAAGAACTTATTGCAAACGGGTTATGCAACCTTCAATTAGCCTTGACTCCGTGGAGAACTAGCTAAGCTGTTCTCTAGTTGCTAATGCTCTGTTCCACCAAAGACGAAAGAAAACACGGAAAATGTTAAGAGGGGGATTCAAATGGAACACAAGTGCATTTTCAGAAGAGAGAAAATTTTCTAGAGGCATTTCAATGACATCAAGAAATCACTTACTTAGAACTGGTAGAAAAAATGACATCATAAATAATACAGTGTCCCATAGTGGTTGAGGAGCTGGACGATTGTCTCCTTCTATAGTCCTAGGCAATCCCAACCTCATTAGCTAACTTTTGAAGTTGAGTTTGGATCAAAGTCTGTTCTTTTTTTTTTTCTTTTTTTCGCAGGGATCAAAGCCTGACCAATTGTAATTCTTGGTTTATACAGCTGAACCCTTTCCCTTTTCATGAAGATCGATAAAAAGAAGAAACGACAAGATTAATGAAGCTCCAGATGCTCTACTCCAAAGAAGAAAGAAGTCCAAAGATCCATATTTAATGTCAAATACTGAATCTAGAAGCAGGGGGAATTGTTTGTTTGTTGATCATCAATGAAAGTGAAAATCATTACTTGGAATGTACGGGGAATTAATAGTACAGAAAATAATAATAGTAAAGCATTGATTCACAAATGGCAAGCAGATGTATACTGCTTTCAAGAAACAAAGATGGAAGGCAACATGTAGATTACGGCAAAGCAGCCAGGTCATTTGATTTGGCACGTTAAGAGGCTAGTGAAGTCAAGGTGGAAAACTTGAGATGTGCGATGAAGGATCTGGATGGTGAAATAGTCCAATCAGGCACTCAAAGCATCATTTGTAAGTTGTATTCACTGGCAAATAACTTCTCCTGGTACATCACATGAGTTTATGGCTCCAACTGCATGATAGAAAGGCAGGAACAAGATTTGTGGCTTAGAGAAGAAGCAGTAACAGGTACATGAGAAATGTTGAGACTTTTCAGAGGCAATTGAAGATCTGGAAATTGTTGATCCCCTTTATTTGGTGGAACTTTCACATGGAACAAAGGCAACAATCTGGGAAAGATTTTTATTTTTGACTGCGTGGGATGTCCATTTCAGAAACACTAAGGGGTCGTTTGGTTTGAATACAAGTTATGATGGGATAAGTAATGTTGGGGTTAGTAATGATGGGATAAGTTATGCTGAAATTATTTTTTATTGGGTGTTTGGTTTGTTGCATAAACTTGAAGAATATGTTGTTTGTTTACAACAATACCCTTCACTTTATTAGTTTTTGTATGTATTTTCTTTGCTAGCTTTAGTTATTCAATATTTATTTTTAAAACAAATCTTTCATCTTATTTAGCTTGAATATTTTTATGTGTGCATTTCCATGATTCAAAATAAATTTTTCTTCTTATTTAATTTAAAAATAGAACTTTTATTTTTAAGTTTGTTAAAGTAAAAAAGGATTTGTGAAAAATCAAAATATAAAAAAAATATAAGAATATTTTAATAGAAAAATATGAAAAAGTATCATAAAAATAAATAGTGAAGGTTGTGAAAGTTATTATATATTGTATTAAAAATAATGTAAATATACATAAATATACAAAATGAGGTATAAAAAAGGTTTAAAAGGATAATTTTGTCATTTATCCTTTTTATCCCGGGATTAGTATACCCCCCAAGAAAAGGGATAACTTATCCTGGTACTATTTATTAGTCCCGAGATAAGTTATCCCGGATTTGCCAACCAAACATTAATTTAAGGACCACTATATTTTTATCCCGGGATTATTTCTACTTCTCCTTCACACCAAACGATCCCTAAACAGTTTCTGCTTCCACGAATAACTCCATACTCTGGTATTGCTACAGTGTAGGGATTAGGAAAATGCAAAGTCATGAGGTAGAGGGTCTTACAGAGAGAGTGACAGACTGGTGGGACTCTTTGAAAGCTAAATTGAAGGAACGGAATACAGCCAATTATGGAAGCCTTCAGGAGTACTAAGCCAACTCACACAGTTAGATAACGTATAGGAACAAAGACGCCTTAGTGATGATGAGCTACTTCTTAAGGTTAATTTGGTGTAGTTTGAGAAAATTGCAAATAATGAGGAGACAACTTGGAGGCAGAGATCCAGAGTGTTTTGGTTGGAGACAAAACACACTTCTTTCGGAGGATGGCTAATGCTCAATAAAGGTCCAATGGCATTGACAAGCTGGAGATCAATGAAGAATTAGAAACTGATCCTATGAATATTAGGAGAAAGAAATCCTTTCTTTTTATCAGAACTTTATGCTGAATCAGAAGGTTGGAGCCGTGGTTTAACTGCATGAACTGCCCTAGAATTATAGAGGACGCGGCGGCAGCGGTGACGGCGACATGATAGCAAAGGAGTTTTAAGGAGTAAGATGTACCGGAAACTATTAAACTATGTGCAATTAAAAGAGCACCAGGTATTCAGCAGGTTTCTTTCATTCATGTTTGGAGTTCTGAAAGACCACATTATGAAGACAGTAGAAAACTCACACCAAGGAATAGTTTGAAAAAAGTCTAAATGCAATATATGTGGCTTTGATTCCTAAATTAATGGTGCCAAGGAGTTGGGACTTTAGACCTCACACCCGGAATACTTGTGGGAAAAAGTCTAAATGCAGCATATGTGGCGTTGATTCCTAAAAAGAATGGTTCCAAGGAGTTGAGACTTTAGACCTATAAGTCTGATAGGGGCGTGTATACAAGATTATCTCTGAGCTATTTACTGAGAGACTCAAATAGGTGGTGGGAAAACTAGTTGACAAGCGCCATATGACATTTATTAAAGGAAAGCAGATAATGAATGCAAACTTTGATTGCCAAAGAATGTGTGGATACTACAGTGGGGGACGAACACCAAGAATTTTATGTAAACTGGATAATGGAAAAGGATAAGACCATGTTAGTTGGATTTTTCTCATTGATGTTCCAAGGGATACGACTTTTGGGAGGAAATGGACTGAATGAATGTCTATTTGTTTTAGCACTGTCAGGTTTTCCATTCTCATTAATGGCTCTCCTGAAGGCTTTTCTCCTTGCAACAAGGGTTTTCTCATTTGCTCTTCATTATTCAGAGAAGGTTTGCGTACATTCTATCCTCCCCAGACCCCACTTGTGAGATTACACAGATAAGACAGAACATCAAAGTGTGTGTCTTTATTCCTCTTGCCGAGGTGACAGATTCAAGCATCACAGACAAGCCGAGGGAGACAGCAAACTGACAGAATTTCAGGCACTTGGTAAAGAATTTTACTTGACCAGATTGTAAACCTTTGATACAAAGTAGGGGCTTGACCCATTAGGTCATTTTGAGAACTAGTCCTCTTACTCATAAAATATCCTTCTCGTAAATTTTTAAATGAAAATCTTGAACTACTCGCTTATTTACGGTTAATTAGTTAGCGGGTGATTTTATATAATTAATTTAGTTGGTGGTTAATGGGCCAAATTCATAATTAATATAATATCTTATTTTACTTGTCCCATATATATTAAAATAAGTTAGTGGGGTTTGTAAGTGGTACATAATTGTTCCAGAAAAGGAAAGAGAAGAGGAGGGTTAGCAAGAAAGTTTGTGCGGCATCGAACGAAAAGAAAACCTGGTGCTTCACGTTTTAAGTAAGAAACTACATGCATATATAGATCAACTTGTTACAAAATTCTAGAATATATATGTGAGAAATATTGGAGAAAATATTATTGAATTGTGTATCTATATTACTACACAAAAACCCTATTTATAGACACTACAATCTAGTTCAAGTCCAACTAGAAAAGAACATACTATTCTTATTCCAATTCTAAATAGGACTATATATTCCTATTCCTATTTTAACACTCCCCCTCAAGTTGGTGCATACAAATTATAAGCACCTAGCTTCTTACAGATATAATTAATACGAGAATTAGTGAAGGACCTAGTGAAGATATCTGCAAGCTGATCACTTGACTTCACAAACTTGGTAAAAATATCTCTTGAGAGTATCTTTTCTCTGACAAATTGACAATCAATCTCAATGTGCTTGGTCCTTTCATAAAATATTGGATTTGATGCAATATGAAGGGCCGCTTGATTATCACACACAAGTTCTATCTGATCAACTTTGCCAAATTTTAGCTCCCTCAATAACTATTTGACCCAAATAAGCTCGCAAGTGGCTGCAACCATTGCTCGATATTCTGCATTTGCACTCGACCGAGCAACCACACTCTGTTTCTTGCTCTTTTCACGACACCAAATTACCTCCTACTAATACACAATATCCGAATGTAGACCGTCTATCAGAGGGTGATCCTGCCCATTCAACATCTATATATCCCGTGATATGCTCATGGCCTCCTTTTCCGGGCGCTGACTTTATATATCGCAGAATACGAACAACTGCATCCCAATGACTATCACAAGAGGAAGTGATAAACTGGCTTACAACACTCACAGGGAACGAAATGTCAGGTCTAGTCACTGTGAGATAATTTAACTTTCCCACCAGTCGTCTATACCTTTCAGGATTACTGAGTGACTCCCCCTGTCCTGGAAGCAGTTTAACATTCGGATCCATAGGAGTGTCAATGGGTCTACATCCTATCATCCTTGTCTCCTCAAGAATGTCTAAGGCATACTTGCGTTGAGAAATAACAATACCTGATCCAGACTGAGCAACCTCAATACCCAAAAAATACTTTAATCTGCCAAGGTGTTTAGTCTGAAAATGCTTAAAGAGATATTGCTTCAAACTAGTGATACTGTCTTTATCAATGTCAGTGATAACAATATCATCAACATAAACAACCAAATAAATACATAAGTTTGGTGCAAAATGCCGATAAAATACAGAGTGATCAACTTCACTACGAGTCATGCCGAACTCCTGAATTATTGTGCTAAACTTTCCAAACCAGGCTCGAGGAGACTATTTCAGACCATAGAATGACTTGCGCAATTGCCATACAAGCCTACTAGACTCCCCCTGAGCAACAAAATCAGGTGGTTGCTCCATCTAGACTTCTTCCGCAAGATCACCATGTAGAAAAACATTCTTAATGTCCAACTGATGAAGAGGCCAATGACGAACGACAACCATAGATAGAAGAATACGAACAAATGCCATTTTAGTCACAGGAGCAAATGTATCACTAAAATCTAGCCCAAATATCTGAGTATATCCTTTAGTAACAAGACGAGCCTAAAGTCGATCAACCTGACTATCTAGACCAACTTTTACTGCATAAACCCAACAACAACCAACAGTGGATTTACCTGCAGGAAAGGGAACAAGTTCCCAAGTACCACTCGTATGTAAAGCAGACATCTCATCAATCATAGCCTGCCTCCATCCTGAATGAGAAAGTGCTTCAACTGTAGCCTTAGGAATGGAAATAGAGGACAAATACGATACAAAAGCATAATAGGATGATGTAAAACGATGATAACTCAAGAAAGTATAATGTGGGTTATCATTTCAAGTGGACCATATACCTTTTTGAAGTGTACTCGTTTGGCTAGGAGCAGGCAAGCCGCAGTAGGAGCAGGGTCTGACACATGACATGAATCATCTGGAACTGGTGCTGGACGTGGACAACAATGATAAGTCGAGAGGTTTGTTAGGTTTCGTCAGAGGTGGCACTACAATTGGAGATTCCCCAAAAGTCAGTACAGGTAGGACCTGAGGTAGAGGTAAGACCTCAGAGATATCAGGATAATCAGAAGATGTATAGTAAGGTTGAGATTCAAAGAATGTGACATCAGCGGAAATAAGATATCGATTAAGGTCGGGGGAATAACAACGATACCCTTTTTGAACTCAAGAGTAACCAAGAAGGACACATTTTAGAGCACAAGGGGCTAATTTATCTTTTCCTGGAGCTAAGTTATGAACAAAGCATGTGCTCCCAAAGACATGAGGAGGTATAGAATGGAGATGTGACAAAGGAAACAATATGGAATGTGGAACCTGGTTCTGAATAGAAGATGAGGACATTCTATTAATTAAATAACAAGATGCAAGGACAACATCGCTCCAAAAATGCAGCGGAACACGGGACTCAATGAGAAGAGTGCGAGCAGTTTCAATAAGATGCCTATTCTTTCGTTCTGCTACACCATTCTGCTGAGGGGTGTATGGACAAGATGTCTGGTGAATAATTCCTTGGTGAGTCACAAACTCCTGAAATTGAGAGGACATGTATTCTAACGCATTATCACTATGAAAAGTATGAATGGAAAGGGGTGGGGGTGGGGTGGGTTAAATTATAAAATAGGTATACAGGTAGCATTATTCTGCGTAAAAAAATAAAATAATATTTTATAGGTGATACTGATTGTCATGTTTAAATACGAATTTGCATAAACTGGGTTCCGTTCTAGATTTTATTTTTGGTTATCACATTGTAAATTAAATTTTGATATATTGAGATAGGTAGTTAGATATTAGGCGTATTGTATTATATGAATACCATTAGATTTTTAATATTGGGGAATTGAAACTCAACCCTAGGCTTGAAATTTAGGAAAATACAAGACTTGGCATATTAATTGGCATCAAGATTAGGAACTTGGTTATAAATCTAAGTGAGTTTTTGGGTCTACACTTGTGTAGGTTCTAAGCCCGGACTATGAGTTAACACCTTTTCTTGATCATTCAAGGCTTTCTAGGAGACTTAGAGAGGTAACTGTGATCATTCGATGGACTCTCTTGTTCTGGTTTGTTTTATGCTTTGTTCTATTCGAGAAGCAAAGACATTTTGAGACTTGCACTTATTTTGATTTTCTGCACTTAATAGTGACCTGTACACCTGACAACCAGTCCTTGGGTGGTATTTAAGTTGGTTAACATTTTCGTTTTAGTTATCTACTCTATTTAGTTACTTTCTCATGTTATTTTTGTTACTCGTCGTGTTTAGGCTGACTTGTTCTGGTGGGATTGAGCAAGTGCCATCATACCCCGATTCAGGATGTGACAAATGGTATTAGAGCTAACTTCATAGGTCTCACATGTGTACAAACCAAGTCTAAATAGAGTCTATCGGTACGAAGACGTCTGTACTTATCTCCGAGAGGCTATAAAGACTGTTACAAAACTTCCTGTTTATTCATTCCTTCTTATCGTACATGTTTACCTTTACTAGTACTGAGTTATTACGTGTTGTTAGGAACAAAGCTTCTATTTCCGGTGGTAAAAGGGAGGCAGTTCTCGAGATAGTTACGGAGATCGAGTTAGAGGTAGGGGTAGGGGTCGAGCTAGAGGTCATGCTCATGAGGTAGCATCAGTGAGGAGCGACACCAGTCAGAAGAAAGGTTAGAAGAGCTCCTCTAGAGCCACAGATAGAGGTTGGTGGGGACTAGGTTCCTCCGGAGCTCACAACTACACCTTTGCTTTAGGACAACTCTGATGAGGATGATGGGTATGATTGAGAGTCTCACTCGGAGGGGGTGGTGGTGGTGTTAATGTGACAAGCACACAACGAGTTTCTCAGACGAGAGTGGGAGCATAGACTTTAAAGCAACATTAGGGCCCGATTCTTTATGATCAGGTGGGTCAGCCACCCGTGGTACCCACAATAGCTATTAGGGTACAAATTGCCTCTGAGGTAGTCCTAGCAGTAGATGATCAACTCAATTATGAGAAGTTTCAGAAGATGAAGCCACCCTAGTTTCAGGGTGGTAGGAGCGAGGACGCACATGAGTTTCTGACTTTGTGCCATGAGATTCAAGAGGTAGTGGGTTTGGTCGATCAGCGTGGTGTTTGTTTTGTTGCACTCCAGCTCCATGGACAAGTCAGGGAGTGGTGGACTTATGTGAGGTCCACACCAATTGGATCCCCTCAAGTAAATTGGGGTGTGTTCTCTAGTCCTTTTCAGAATAGCTTCATTCCTTGGAGCATACGAGAAGAGAGCCGATTGTGTTTTGAGAACTTGAGGCAGTGGAATGACTATTACTGAGTATGAGGCTTGTTTCTGTCAGTTATCTCATTATGCTTTGGCTTTGATTCCAAATGCAGCAGAGAGTCCCAGATTTGTGAGGAGTTTGACTTTCTCCATTAGATCTTATGTGTTCAGAGTAGCCCGTGAGGGGGCTTCCTTCCATTCCATCGTGAGCACCTCTAAGGAGGCGGGGTTGATGGTTTGTGAGGAGTTTGGGAATCCCAAAAGGGCCGGTGCTACTGGTCAGTTTTCTGGTACTTCATCAGGAGGCAGAGGTTCGCATAGAGGTGGTAGCTCTTTCCGGCATCATGTACCCCCACATGCATCTATGCCAGCGATCGAGGGTGGAAAAATATCCCGAGGGTCTCACAATTCTAGCTGAGGTAGCCATAGTGGCTTATCTGGTGGACAACAAGTTTCTACACCGAAGTCTTGTTTTGGGTGCAGGGATCCAGGCCACGTGATTCGATAGCATCCCTTAGACTCATTTAAGAGCCTATCGTACTTAGTCAAAAGCTCCGGTTAGAGATTCAGTGCCTCCGACCAGGGGTTGGGGTAGGGGTTAGACTACCAGAGGTGGCAGGACTTCAGATAGTGGTGCTTTAGTTCCACGTGATGAAGGTCGAGGTGCTGTTCAGACGGGGGATGGCAGAGAAGCTCAACGCTACACTTTTCCTAGGAGGCTCGAGGCTTCGGATGCGATTATCACAAACATTGTCCCAGTTTGTTATCGGCCTGCATATGTGTTGTTTGATCCTGGATCTACCTAGTCTTATGTGTCTACCTATGTTTCATCTGGATTTGATTTATTATGTGACCGTATGCCAGTACCTGTTCATGTTGTTACACCGATAGGTGAGCCTTTAGTGGTGGATCGGGTGTACTGATCCTGGCTTGTTTCTTTAGCTGGGTATGATACTTGGGTAGACATGATTATTCTAGAGATGGTGGATTTTTATGTTATATTGGG
This sequence comes from Solanum aculeatissimum, assembly GCA_038996855.1. Taxonomy (NCBI): domain Eukaryota; kingdom Viridiplantae; phylum Streptophyta; class Magnoliopsida; order Solanales; family Solanaceae; genus Solanum; species Solanum aculeatissimum. The sequence continues at coordinate 10,946 of JBCEWC010003273.1, forward strand.
TATGGATTGACTTTCTCCGTATCATGCCATTCTTGATTGTTACGCTAAGACAATGACTTTGGCTATGCCTGGTAGGCCGAGGATCGAGTGGAAGGGTTCTAGCGGTTCCTATCCTACCAAAGTTATTTCCTATATCCGACCCCAAAAGTTGATTTCTAGAGGTTGTTTATCCTATTTGGCTTTCATTCGAGATACTAGTGTTGAGCCACCTCTAATGGAGTCCATTCCCGTGGTTCAGGAGTTTGTTGATGTATTTTCTACCAATCTTCCCAGGAGTTTGTTGATTGAGATATTGATTTCGCCATTGATTTAGAGCCGGGCACTAAGCCCATTTCCACTTCTTTATATCGTATCAGCTGAGTTGAAAGAACTAAAGGAGCAACTCCAGTATTTGTTGAGGAAAGAGTTCATCTATCCTAGTGTCTCTCCTTAGGTGCCCCAGTTTTGTTTGTAAAGAAGAAGGATGGATCGATGAGGATGTGCATTGATTATAGACAGTTGAACAAGGTGCCTGTTAAAAACAAGTACCCTCTTCGTATCAATGATTTAGTTTACCAGCTTCGGGGAGCGGTTTTATTTTATAAGATTGATTTGAGATTCGGGTACTATCAACTGAGGATCAAGGCATCCGACATTCCTAAGACAACCTTCCGGACTTGTTATGGTCATCATGAGTTCCTAGTGATGTCATTTAGGTTGACCAACGCCCCTGCGACATTTATGGAGTTGATGAATAGGGTGTTCTGCCCATATTTGGACTCATTCGTGATTGTTTCATTGATGATATCTTGGTGTACTCCAAGACTAAGGCCGATCATATTCGTCATTTGATGATCGTACTCCAGAGGCTGAAGGAGGAGAAGTTATATTCAAAATTCTCCAAATGTGAGTTCTGGCTGACATTCTTAGGGCACGAGGTGTCTAAGGAGGGTATTTGGGTGGGTCTGACCAAGATTGAGGTAGTTCGAGGATGGACTAGGCCTACTTCAGCTACTGAGATTCGTAGTTTTGTGGGGTTGGCTAGGTATTATCGGCGATTTGTTCAAGGATTTTCTACAATTGCAACTCCATTGACCATGTTCACTCAGAAGAATGTAGCTTTTCATTGGTCCGAAGAGTATGAGGAGAGCTTCCAAAAGCTCAAGATATTGTTGACTTCAGCTTTTGTTTTGACTCTACTCGAGGAGGGTGTGGACTTTACTGTATATTATGATGCTTGGAGAGTTGGGTTAGGTGATGTGTTCATGCAGAAAGGAAAAGTGACTGCTTATGCCTCAAGACAGTTGAAGGCCCATGAGGAAGAATTATTCTACTCATGACTTGGAGTTGGTGGCGGTAGTCTTTGTTATGAAGTTGTGGCGTCATTATCTATATGAGGTTCATTGTGAGATTTTCACTGATCATAGGAGTCTTCAGTACGTCTTCTGCTAGAAAGATTTGAATTTGAGGCAAAGGAGGTGGATTGAGCTATTGAAGGACTATGACTTGACCATCTTATATCATCTTGAGGGGGCCAATGCCTCAAGTACAAAGACTTCTATCATAGGGAGTCTAGCCACCATTCGAGTTAAGGTGCAACCTTTGGCTAGGGATGTTTAGAGGCTAGCTAATGATCTAGTTCGATTGCAGTTGTCGGATGAGGGTGCTGATCTTGCTTTCATTGAGGCACTTTCTTGATGGATCAGATTTGTGAGCGTTAGTTTGAGGATAAAAAGTTGTGTCTCATCAGAGACTGATTAAAGGAGAGGCCAAGGAAGCGATGCTGGATTCTAATGATATCTTGAGGATTGGAGGTCGGACTTGTGTGCCCAAGGTGGGCGCGTTGGTCAGATTGATTCTTGAGGAGACTCATTGTACTCGTTCTATTCATTCGGGAGCGACAAAGATGTATCATGACCGAGTCAGCATTATTGGTGGTATTGCATAAAGGACATCTCAGATTTTGTGTCTAACTCTTTAATTGTCAGCAGGTTAAGTATGAGCATGGAGCACCAACGACCCAGAGGTGAGTTACAGAGGATGCCCACTCCTAAATGGAAGTGGGAATGGATCACCATGGATTTTGTGGAGGGTTTGCCTTCTACTGTAGGTGGTTATGACTCTATTTGGATAATTATGGATCGATTGACTAAGTCCATCCATTTTATCCCTGTCAAGGTTAAATGTACGGTAGAGAAGTTGGCTTCAACTTTACATCAGTCAGATATTTCCTTTATTTTTGACCGGGGTTCACTCTTCACTTCACAGTTTTTGGAGGGCCTTGCAGCATGGTCTGGGTACTCAATTGGATATGAGTTCAACCTTTCATCCTCACACAGATGGCCAGTTCGAGCAGATGATTTAGGTGTTGGAGGACATGCTTTGAGCGTGTGTGATTGATTTTGAAGCTCGTTGGGATCAACACTTGCCCTTAGCAAAGTTTGCCTGTAACAACAGTTATCACTCCAGTATTCAGATGGCCCCATTTGAAGCATTGTATGGTAGGCGGTGTAGGTCTCCGATTGATTAGTTCGATTCAACGGAGATGGACTCATTAGATGCAGACTTTCTTAGAGATGCCATGGAGCAGGTCCATAGGATTCAAGCTAGGCTGTTGACAGCTCAGAGTCGACAAAAAAGTTATGTAGACAGAAGGATTCGAGCCCTAGAGTTTATAGAGCGATCATGTTTGGCTCAGAGTGTTAACCATGAATGGTGCGATGCGGTTCGAGAAGAAAGGCAAGCTTAGCCCTCAATTCATTGGCCCATTTGAGATTAGGAGCAAGTTGGAAAGGTGGTCTATAGAATAGCCTTACCACCTAGCTTATCATTGTGCATCCTATGTTTCATGTCTCCATGCTTCGGAAGTATGTGCCGGATGAGTCTCATGTACTCTCACTTGATTCAGTAGTATTGGGTCCAGACATGTCATTTGAGGAAGAGCTTATAGCTATTTTGGACAAGCAAATTCGAAAGCTTAGAACCAAAGATATTGCTTCAGTGAAGGTGCAGGGAAGCACCGTTCAGTTGGAGAGGCGACTTAGAAGATAGAGTTTGACAAGCGTGCCTGATATCGAGAGATAAGAGTCCGACATGCGTGCCCGATATCCTCAGTTTTTTTAAGCTCATGGTACTTTCTTTTACTTTAATTTTGAGGAAAAACATGACTTTTAGTGGTGGATAATGCAATTACCCCTTAAGTCATTTTGAGAACTAGTCCTCTTACTCTCATAAAATATCCTTCTTGTAAATTCTTAAATGAAAATCCTGAACTACTCACCTATTTACGATTAATTAGTTGACGGGTGATTTTATATAATTAATTTAGTTGGTAGTTAATGGGCTATTCGTAATTAATATAATATCTTATTTTACTTGTCCCATATATATAAGAATAAGTTAGTGGGGTTTGTAAGTGGTACATAATTATTCCAAAAAAGGAAAGAGAAGAGGAGGGTTAGCGAGAAAATTTGTGCGGCGTCCAACAAAAAGAAAACCTGGTGCTTCAAGTTTCAAGTAAGAAACTACATGCATATATACATCAACTTGTTATGAAATTCTAGAATATATAGTTAGTATAATTGTTATTGTATGGGCACATTCTGTTTCTATTAGTTATTGTTGACAAGAATTAGTGGTCAATCATGAAATAATTATGACCAATGATTGGTGATAATGAACCAATCATCAGAAGAGGAGTGGGGGTGGGGGTTAAATTATAGAATAGGTATACAGGTAGCATTATTCTACCTAAAAATAAATAATATGTCATAGGTGATACTAATTGTCATGTGTAAATACAGATTTACATAAATCGGGTTCTGTTCTCGAAATTTATTTTGATTATCAAATTGTAAATTAAATTTGATACATTGAGATAGGTGGTTAGATATTAGGCGTAGCATTATATGAATAACATTAGATTTTTAATATTGGAGGAATTGAAGCTCAACCCTAGGCTTGAAATTTAGGAAATTACAAGACTTGGCATATTAATTGGCATCAAGATTAGGAACTTGGTTATAGATTTAGGTGAGCTTTTGGGTATAGGCTAAGACATATAGTAATATGAGTGTTAGTTTCAAAATTTGATTGTGAATCCTTATTTGATTAGATTGTGGTGCTTCGAATTCAGAAGGGGAAGGCTCAAGTGTTTGAGTAATCGCGATTCAACTAAGGCGAGTAGACTTTCAAAACTTTGTAACTCCCGTAAAATTCTCGAATTTTCTTCTTTCTTTGTGTGTTGGGGAGTAATGGAGATTTGGTTATGAGGTTAATTGTTCATGAAATGATATAATAATATGAGATGGGATAATAAAATGGCAATGTGAATTGATGTCTATTGTGATTCTTGAATTGCTTAATTTGATCGAAGGATGTGATTCTTTTATCGAGAAGGATTGTTGTGATCGTTGATTGTGAGTGGATTTGTTTGTGATTTTCATCTCATCCTCATTCATGCCATGCCGTGCATTGATTCTTGATATTAATATAAGTGAGATGATAGAAACTGGGGCTGAGGTCCTTACCGGCTTAGATGTGATACCGAGATCTTTGCCGGCAATATTATATGATACAGAGGTCTTTGCCAGCGATAGTGTGATGCCAAAGTCTTTGCCAGCGATATTGTGTGATGCCAAAGTCCTTGTCGGCGATTATTGCATTAGCATTGCATGTCATTCTTGCATATCCATGTTTAGCATGATCTTATTCTTGTGATTGAACATGTTATCACTTGTGAGCTGTGACTTGTGATTTTAAATTGTGATTTGTGAAAAGCTATTTTGTGTTGTGTATTATAAATTGCTAGGTTGGACTGATTTTCTGTGTAGGTTGTAGTTATGGAGGTTCAAATGAGATGAACGGAGTTTGTGTATTCTACTAGACTTGCTTTATTTTGTTAGTTGGCTTGCTGGGTACCGCGTTGTTTTTGGTACTCACTCCTTGCTTCTACACTTGTGTAGGTTCTAAGCCCAGACAGGGAGTAGTACTTTTTCTTTATCATCCGAGTCTTTTCCGGAGACTAAGAGAGGTAGCTGTGGTCACTCAACAAACTCTCTTGTTCCTGTTTCTTTTATGCTTTGTTCTATTCAAGAAGCAAAGGCATTTCGAGATTTGTACTTATTTTGATTTTCTGTACTTGATAGTGGCTTGTACACGTGACAATCAGTCCTTGGGTGGTATCTAAGTTGGTTAACATTTCCATTTTCAGTTATCTACTCTATTTAATTACTTTCGTATGTTATTTCTATTTCTCGTCGGGTTTAGGCTGACTTGTTCTGGTAGAATTGAGCAAGTGCCATCACATCCGGATTCGGGTCGTGACAGGGCCCTGTCTTTGCTTGCTATATTTGTTAAGAATTTGCTCGACCAGATTACAGACCTTCAATATAGAATGGAGCCTCAGAAAATGAAATTTACTTGATTAGGTCGCATACCTTTGATGGTTTGGTAGGCAACTATAGAGTAAATAGAACAAATCAAGCAAAAATAGAGAGCAAGTTACAATTGGAAATGGGCTAGTAACCGGTTTTGAGCTAGACAGAAAATTTTTAAAGGCGAAACGAAAAGGAGATGGCTGAGATTTTTAAAAAAGGGGTGGAACATGGGTGATAATAGTGGTGTAACACAGCTGAAAAATGATTAGAATAGTGATGTGGTGTCCTCCAGAACAGTCACAGAAACGTTACGGAATAGTAAAAAGACGGCAAACACAAAAAAGGAATAAATAACTAGACAAGCGGAAAAAGCTAATTAGGGCTTACCAAACTCTTATTGGCTCTGATATCATGTTGAGAGAGACGGAGGAAAGGGGGTGGGGGATGAAATATAGAAGTAATTGTATTAAGTTCCTTTAAGTCTTTCTATTTCTTTCTGATAAGCAGAACGAAATACAACTTCCTAAAAAGTAAGCACTTTATTGCCAATGATGTTTGCTTAAGGTTTCATGTTCTATTTCAAGGGTCACTTAGGTTGGCTGGTGATTAAGTTCTAATCAAGCCTTTTCCTTGGTTTCTCTAACAAACTAAAGTTTTTAGCATGAACTGAAGTAAAACTCCTTCCTCTGCCTCGCCCGCATTAATTGAAAACCTAAATGGAAAATCTGAGCAGAATGCTAACCAACTCCCTCCCCAAACACACACACCAACAACAAAAGAAAGAACTACTGACACCTTTGTATATTTAGAAACTGCTTAATGTTTACATTCCCATTTTGCCTTAATGTTATACTAAGCTAGGAATTGACATGCCTTATACTATGGTAATGTTAGTATTTTATACATATTCAATCTATGTGTCAAAGTCGATCTTTCTTCTTACCCATATACAATAAAAAACTGGTAACATATTGGGACGATTAAAAACAAATACGTGCCAATTGCAAAGATGGCGATTAAGAAAAGTTGTACAGCAAGATACAACAACATACCTGGTGAAATCCCACAAAGTATGTCTGAGGAGGGTAGAGTGTATGCAGTCCTTACCACTACCTCTACGAGGTAGAGAGGCTGTTTCCGAAAGACCCTCGGCTCAAGCAAATCAAAGCAGTAATAAAATGAAAAAAAAGGTGGTGGGGAGAAACATGACAATGAATAGCAAAGCAGTAACAACTATATGCTTCAAATATTATGCGGTACACATATTTTCAAAGGGGTGTTGTTATAAGTTGGATAATAGTAATATAGTGCTTCCTAAGTTACAAGAATGAAGTAATTGTCTATTGCAGTGAGTATTTGACGATAAGATGCTACTAGTGGAGAATTATGTTCTTTTGTAGGTTCCGCCAGTTTTTTGTATACCATTTGTATTTTTCCCCAACTTATCAATGAAATCATTACTTCTTCTAAACAACTCCAAGAATGCAAATTTTCATAAACTTCATTTTTTTCAAAGAAACAAGATGCTTTCACATAAGCTATACATCTATATTAACAGACAACAAATAAGTCCTAGCAACTTTCATTTTGCTTATTCATGGAATTGTATCCAAAATCTGATTATCCACCACTAGTCCACAATAACCCATCGAACCTTTCTACCCTTACCTGATGACCAGGCAATATAGGTTAAATGAATTGGGTCTGTGATACTTGGTTATACTCTCACCCTAATGATAACACTTTCCTTGTATACTCGCCTTACTTCCAAATCTGTTGGACTTTTTATGTGACAGAGGTTTATTGTATAAAACTCTTACACATGTGGTGCTAGTGATGAATAGAGAATACCCTGAATTTGTGTAGGGAATTCATTGCACAAGTGAAGTTATTTTCTACTTTTGGATGGACAAAATTCTTCACATGCTTAGAATATAACAAGTTTTTATGACTTTCAGAAGCTTTAAGAATTCAAATTCACATAACTCTTTCAAGTATAAATGATGATTTCCCTATCAAACCAATTTCTTAACCCTACTTAAGTAAATTTCTTAGTGTCAAGTCAAAGTGTGTTTAGAGTATGTTCACTTCTTGGACTAGTGTATAAGAAATAAACTTTGTTGAATACTTTTGACATCTTAATAATAACTTATCTGGTAATCAATTGTAAAGTGTGACTTCTGCACAAGTTCTTGCAAATTTTATTCAATGGTAAAGTGTGTCTTCTGCACAAGTTTCTTGCATATTTTATCATCAATGGTAAAGTGTGACTTCTGCACAAGTTTCTCACATATTTTATCATCAATGGTTCCAGAAAGCATTATATTTCAGGCAAAGGTGAATATCAAAAACCTGCAAGCTAGATTTATGCATTCTCTGTCCAAAATGCCCACAGGATGTATGCCTTCATCCTCCATGTGCCTTAATATAACAGGTAGCTGACTTAAACCATGTTTCTCCATAAGAGTTAGAGCAGAAAGGAGATCTGTATTTGGAGTCACTGTGCAAGATACCCGGCACTTATTGCCATTTGAAGAGCAAACTTCAGATACTACAAGTTCCTGAACCATATATTTAAAAGAAATGTATTTGTTATACATGAGGATAAAATAGCAAAGCCAATCTTTTTAATTTAATGATACAATACAAAATCCACATGAATAATTAGTGTGATTCAAATCTATCTTGTTGTCTAGCAGCCCAATTTTAGAATTTTATTTAAATAACATAGTTTGATGTCCATTATTCTAATGTGGTTCAGTAAAATCATAAAATGGTCTATTTCCCATGCATTTTGTTAAGATTTTTATCTACCACCATCCTTCGCATCTTCCTACCACTTGCAAAAGTACTCTTACTTCTTTACTTCCGTTTTTCTTTTCTTTTTGATAAAGTAAAAAGTTCCATTGATAATAACAAGGACAACTTGGCCTATACAAGTGATATACCAAAAAGAAGAGAAACCTACAAAGGATGGTTCTCTCCAAAAGACACCCAATCTCCTATACAAACGGGAACTACGTAGGTGCTCCAAAAGAAAATAAGGGATCGGAAATTACTCCTCAATTGAGCAAAGCTCATTTCCACCCCTTCAAAAGCTCTCCTATTTCTCTCTATCCAAATGACCCACAACAAAGCAAGGGAAGACATTTCAAGTCTTGTACCTTCTTCTCCTAGCTCCACTCTTCTAGCTGAGCATCAACCCTAAATGGTTCTTGGCATAACCCAAGAACCTCTAAACTATATAAAGATATCCTCCCATAAACTCGTAAGCTAATTGCAATATAACAAAATATGTCCACGTCCTCACCCGCTTCATTACAAAGGAAACAACAGCTCACGCAAACAACCTTTCTTTTCCTAAGATTCTCCGCTATGAAAATCACTCCTTTAGTAGCTAACCACGTGAAGAAGCATATCTTCCTTGGAACGAATGGAAAACTATCCTTTGCCCTAACCAAAAGCTTCCAATAGGACTTAACTGAGAACACTTTGTTATATCTCCAACTCCCAACTCATAGATTGGCTCTATCGACCGTCTTGCATTGCTTTTAAAGTAAACCTAGCAATCTCTACAACTCTATTACGCCTCAATCTCGAAAAGTCCTCCTGTGAGAAATATTGGAGAAAAATATTATTGAATTGTGTATTAACATTATTACATAGAGACCCTATTGTTTGTAGGCTAATATGTTCGTTTTTCTACGATTTGAGATGCAAGAATAGAGGAGTCAACGGTAGATGATGAAACTACTTTGTGATAGGGAGGCACAACAAGACGAAATAGACGAGAAAATAATTTATCAATTGTAGGAATCGTAGGACTGGCTAAAATCTGGTCACACACCAAATCATGATCAGTAAGGAGTCCAGCAAGTGTAAGAACTAGAAACAATGTCTGCCTATGCTCTAGTTGCTTTTCCACGTTTGTAGTGACTGGCATCAACGTTTCAAATTCCTCCATGACTGCCTTTACCTGTCCCAAGTAAGTAGACATCGGATTCTTGTTTCTTTAAGTTGGTCATTCGAGATATCACATCATAGAATTGTGATATGTCATTAGTGTACAAAGCACGTGCTTTTTCCAAACTGAACAACATGTTTGAAATGGGCGAAACAAGGGCATCAACTTGGAATCAATAGAGCGCCATAGGAGACTACACAATTGAGCATCCACTTTCACCCATTGTGCTTTGGCCCACCATCCTCACTAGACTTTGCCTTTTCGTCTACCACACAAGCATTGTTTGTTAAGTGATCTTGAATACCTTGACACTAGTACCACAACTCAACAGAGGAAGCCCAAGCTAAATGGTTTGAACTTCCCATTAATGGCCCTAAAGTGATCATAGGGCTTGAACTTCCAATCCCTATATTTTTGGAGCCAAAAACATCACATCCAAACGACATTTTTTCAAAATTTAAGTTGAAAATAGTAAGAAATTCGCCGAAATCTGCCTACAGTGGTCTGGAAATCCTGAATTCACTGGAAACTTGCTGAAAACTGCCTGGAATCACTGAAAAAGTCGTCGGAAATTGCTTGAAATCGCCGGAACCCTAATTTCGAAGCTCATATCTGGACAAAAGTGACTAGGGTTTGGTCGGAATTACTAGCTGACCCCAGTAGAAGGAAAAAACTCAAAAAAAATGACCGGAGAAGCCACACGCGTCAGCGCGTGTCCTCGATCTCCCCAGAAAACTGCCACCTTCGAGCGGCGTGAGGGGCTATTTTCTAGTGGTTCTGGTTGGTGTTTGGTCGCTCGAGCTTCCCAAGCTTAGTGATGGTGTTGGTTTTCGCACAACAGCCACAAAACAAAAGTGACACAAATCAGCCTCAAAACAACCACCGGAAATTAATGCACAGAGACTTGTTTTTTTTCTCCACGATGCTCTGATACGCTGTGAGAAATATTATTGAATTGTGTATTAACATTATTACATAGAGACCCTATTTATAGACACTACAATACAATCCTTTAACAAGTAGGAAACTACATATTATTCCTATTCCTACTCTAAGTAGAATTATATATTCCTATTCCTATTCTAATACCTCCTAAGCCTCAAATCCCATAAGGTCCCATCCCTATGATCCCCTTAACTTGTTGAATAGACAATTCAAGAGACTCTACACAATACTGGGAATTCATCCCTAAGCACCAAACTTTCACACCACTTTTGCCCCCACTGCACCAAAACTAACCCTACTCCCTTCCTCAACTTTGAAACAAATGTTATCATCAAAGGTATTCCACCCATTCATGATGTTCCTCCACACACCACACCTAAAGTGCATCGTGATCACATTTGTTCTCTATCCCCTTCCATCTCTCAATATTTATGCACTACCACTCCTCTCCATAAAGTTTATATCCGGTTTATTATTGTTTAAATTTGTCAAAGAAATGGACCTTGAATCTTAACTCAACTCCAAAAGCTAACCATCAAGTGAGGATTAACAAAGACATAAAATAAGACTAGCTTTTTTTTTTTCAAAAAAGGCACATAAAAGAGACCACCATCCTTTGAGAACCCAATGTGAGACTCTTTTCAATACCCTACCCATGCTTAGGGTTAGACATACGAAGAATGGGGAGTGTTTTAACATATGGGGGCCCAACATTGGGTTACAAGAATTGGGCTGCTCTGATACCAGTTGTAAATAGACATATCCAATTTCTATATCTTTAAGTTGGCCATTTGAGATATCACATCATAAAAACAAGATATGTCAGTGTATAAAGCACGAAATCAATATATCGCCACAAGCGACTACAATTGATCATCAACTCACTAGATTTTTTGGTTAAGTGATCTTGAACACCTTGATCTTTGCACATAACTCAACTGAGGAAGCGCAAGCTAAATTGTTTGAACTTCCTATTAAGGGTTCTCAAGTAATTATAGGAATTAAATTCTCAACTCAAAATCCGAGAGACATGGTTGGCTGGAAGAGAGTTCTAAGAAAATAATCCTAAAATATAACTCAGAGGTGTGCCAAAAAGTGCAAAAGAGAAGCTGAATTGAGTACGCAGCAGCAATGCAAACAAAGAATGTGAGTATGCAGCACACGTTACTAATTTTTAAAGAAAAAGAATGTGAGTATGCAGCAGCTTGAGGTGAGACTTTTCAGAAAACCTAGTAGCCAGAATTGGTATAGCTGTCTGGAAAAGCTGTGGCAGCGGCGGAAGTGGATGGAAATGAGGCATTCAGGTCGGAATCTTGCAATGAACACCATGGCAGTCGGAATCTAGTTGAACTCCTTGCACGCGATGGCCCGTTTGATAGACGCGCTTAGGAACCTTAACTTTAGTCACGCGTGAGGGTCCGACTGCCGGTGACATTGACTTTGATTGCTGGGAGTTATTGGACCTTTGGTGGTGTTGGTTCTGGAAAAATACTGGCTGAAAAGTAAGGTGGCACAATCAGATCTGAAAGTCACCGGAAAAAAGGCACAACGATTGACTTTTCCATCCCGGATGTTTCTCATGGTAGCTCTGGCACCATGATAAAGAAATGGACATTGGGCTTAACTCAGCTCTAGCTAAAGAGGTGAGGACTGTCCAAACCATATAAAGAGATCATCCATCTCATAAGAGCCTGATGTGGGACTCTTCAACAACATCTCGTGCGTTGTACTCTTTTCGCTTTGCTATACCATTATCTCTCTTGTGAACAAAATCAAGACTAAAAGTTGCAAAAGAAGAACAGGATATAGAGGTGTACTCAATAATTCAAAGTTGTTGAAACTAGTCCAATGCCCAAAGAGTTATTTTTGGGGACTATTGTATTTTTATTCATAGTTAGGGGTGATAATTTGGATGGCTAGCAGTAGTTCTACCAGGTGGAAGATCGTCAACAAGGAGGCGATCTATGGAAACTAGTTAAGGGAGAGGCCAATAATGTTATTTTCACTGCCAGGTCAGTTTCTATTGGCACTCCAGAAATGCATCAATTGAACTAAGTAGGCAATAAAAAAGTTCAAGTTTCTTGATCAATGGGGCTTCAATGAAGTATAGAGATAAACTCTTTACATATTCTCCCTCCGACTCAAGTTGGATGTCCACTTTCCTTTGGTTGGTTGCTTGAGTAAGGTGAATTTAGATAACCAAAATATATATATCAACTATACATAAATGAAATCATATCTCATTTCTTTCTTCTTGCGATGATTCTCTCCATCCTATAAGATTCAGCAATTAACTGTTGCCTCCAAAACTCCCAAATAAATTTTGAAATTCACATATTTTCGTTTATTTAACATTTGACAATACAACCTTCCATTTCATCTTAAGATTCTGCCATGTCAAAACTCACATCAGAAAACAACCTACAAAGATGTCTTTTTTCTGTCTTGGGAAAAGTGCCATATTCTCTTTCTTCCTCTGAAACATGTTCTGGCAAGCCTCTTTTCCAGTATTAATCCTCTTTATTTCATAAGGAAGACAAGATCTTTTTCATCTCAGGTGATAAATCCTTTGAAGTAATCGACTCAGGGGATGGGTGGTATATTCTTATCGAAAGAAGTAGAAGATTCACGGCTAGAATCAAGATTGATGAGAAAAATCTCCGATGGGTTTGCAATGCTCTCTGCCAAGCATCTAAGGGGATAGGAAATCCATACAGACGTTGGGGAAGGAAAATTCAAGAATATGTATACAGGGTGTATCAAAATTACAATACTTAAGTGCTTCACCCGCGTCGAAGCAAGGTTGGGAGATAGGAAGAGCGTCGTAATCATACCGGAGAATATAAACAATAGGGGATGGAGTGACATAACAGGGAAAATTCTAAGATTTTTGGACAAATCATACACAACGGTCAGCCGTCGAAAAGTCAGTTCCAATCAATCAAAGTCTTATGCGGATACAACTTCAACCCTCCAATGCTGTTGTTGTACGTTGTACTTGGTAAACTGTTGTGAGCTTAGTATGGAACTAAAACAAGTTGAATACGCCATTTATATGGAAATATGTATTAGACAAACATGATTAGAGAAGGAAAGGTCGAAAGAACACCTTTGGGTTGATAATTACGGGCTTGCTGTCTGAGCGTTATTTTTGGGTGGAATTGGACTACCAAAATGTGTTTATTAGCTACTATACTAGTTTTATCATCCACTCTATTGTAGATAAATATTTGGGGAAAAGGATGTTGTAATAACGAGGTGGTACAACAAGGTATGTAAGGCTACTCAAGTTCTTATTATTTGGCATGAAATCTAGATTCTTCCTTGGCACATGGAGGCACTTACAAACTCCGACATAACTAACAACCGTGTCTCCACTCTTTAAAATGTTGATATGTTCCAATATATAGTTATTGTCAAGTCTGCATATATACTTTGGATACCAAGATACACGAGTTCTCTTTTTAGCTAACTAAAGTCCACGTGTTATTTTAGCTCCTACGTATTTCATTAATTGTGTAACCTACTCTCTTCGTTGTGGTATTGTCTTACATGATTATATACATGTCACTTGTTGTGTCTACAGTCTTGCAACTCAATATGTTATGACCACCAAAAGAATCATCTAAAATGTAAATGAAAGATAAAGTGAAGTTGCTTATTGATAGGTGGTATCCAGAGGTGGAAGAATCACCTAGCATGGGTCATTCCCAGTATTACGAGGGTATCCCAGGGGTGAAAGGAAAGCCTAGCATGGGTCGATCCCGATATAGATTTACCACTGATCAGCAGGTCATTTGTATTATATACTGTGTACACATTGTAAAGTAACAAAAAGACATAAAGAACATGATCCCATAATATGACTAAAGGTGGTCTCTTATCCTTGCACTGGTGCATGATTTCATTTGAGTTCTTGTTTCACATACAATACTTTTTCCCTTACATATTCAATACATTATCTCGTACTAACGTCCCTCCTGGGGGGACCTGAATTTCATGTTGCAGGTACAGGAGCTAGTAGATCTCCCCAGTAGGAGTACAGGATATCCTGCTGCTATTACCGAACTCCGAGTTGCTTCGGGGCTTTTTGGGTCTAGAGCATATATTTTTGTATTGTATAGTAGCTACGCATAATGCGGGGCTTGTCCTGACCTTTTTCAAATAGTGTTCATCATCTAGAGGCTTTGTAGACTATGTAAAGTAAAGTGTGGTCATGTCTCGTATTTTAGACATCGTGGCTCCAACGGCCTAGTCATATGTATTTTCTTTTGGCTTGTTATTATTGTCTATTTTCCTGAAAGCATGTTTAGTATGGAAGCACCTTATAATGTTCATAGATAGTACATGACTACAGGTTGGTTCTCCCAAGCCTTTTTGGCAACGGGTGTCAGTCCGCCTTAATAGGATTTTGGGCGTGACAGGGATCCCCTCTCCTTTTTTGTTTATTATAGCAATGGAGGGTCTTAGCAAAATGTTAGAGAAAACCAGGCATAAGCAGTGGATTCAAGGTTTCAATGTAGGCACCAGCCCCGGGGCGTCCATCACAGTCTCACACCTACTATATGCCGATGATACACTCATTTTCTGTGAGGCTGACTCAACACAAGTGTTATACCTGAATCTCACTCTCCTCCTTTTTGAAGCTCCGTCAAGATTGCATATTAGTGTGCTGAAAAGCATAATGTATCCAATCAACATGTCGCTAATATTGAAGAGTTGGCAAGCATCATGGGTTGTTCTATTGGGACATTTCCAACCACCTACCTTGGCCTACCCCTGGGGAGCAAATTCAAGAATGTTGAAATCTGGAATGGGATCAAAGAGAAATTTGAAAAAAGACTGGCCTCCTAGCAGATGCAATATCTATCAATGGGTGGAAGGCTAGTCCTTATCAACAGTGTGCTTGATAACATACCCACTTACTACATGTCACTTTTCCCCATACCTGGAAAGATTCTTAATCAACTGGACAAGATTCGGAGACTTCTTATGGAAAGGAAATAGGAATTCTCACGGACTTCATCTTATCAGATGGGACAAAGTCAAACAACCGAAGAACAAGGGAGGTTTTGGCATTAGAGACTTAGCTTCTCACAACAAAAGCTTGCTCATGAAATGGTTGTGGAGGTTTAGTACAAATGACTATAGTCTCTGGAAAGAAGTTGTAGCTGCTAAGCATGAAAGAAGGGATAAATGGAGCACAAAAATCTCCAATTCACCCCATGGGGTTGGCCCCTAGAAATACATTAGCAAGTTGTGGAGCGAATTTGCTACAGAGGTATGGTTCAAAGCAGGGGATGGCTCACATATTAAATTCTGGAGTGACAAATGGCTAACACTCCACTCATGGAAGCTTACCCAAACCTGTTCCAGATTGCTCAAGACAAAAACTCCACAATCGCACAGCAGAGATGTGGCAACAACTGGAATGTAATGCTCAGAAGAAAGTGCAGGATTGAGAGATGGGAAGCTTGCTTGAACTACTTGCTAGTGTGGAAGAATATAGTATAAATGAGAATGGTGCTGACAAATTGGTATGGGGAAGAAACAACACCTTCACTGTGAAAGATTGTTATCATCAATTATGTTGTCAAAATCAGATCACTGAACTTTGGCCCTGGAAACTAATTTGGAAGACCAAAATGCCTACCAAGGTCATCTGTTTTTTTGGATTGCTCTCCAGGAAGCATGTTCAACACAAGATAATCTCAACAAAAGAGGCCTCCATCTGGATAATAAGTGCTATATGTGTCAAGATAACACAGAAACAGTCAATCATCTGCTCCTTCACTGTGTAGTGGCCAAAGCCTTAAGAACATGTTCTGCTGCATTTTTGGCTTACAGTGGGTCATGCCACAAAGTGTGAAAGAAGCCTACATGAGCTGGAATACATGGAGAGTTGATAAGTCCATCAAGAAAGTCTGGGTGATGATCTCCGGAGTTATATTTTGGTGTTTATGGACTGAAAAGAACCATAGATGTTTCGATGGGATCTCAACTCCGAGCCACTCTCTTAAAGCTAGATGTTTACTTATGTTATTCAGCTGGGTTAATTAACCCCTGATTTAGTATTGAACAGTTTCTTGACTTTGTTAGCTCTCTAGTACTAGTTTGAAGATTGTTAAGGAGCTATCATCTTTTGCTTATGCTCTTTGAGAGCCTTTTTTTTTTTTTGTAATTTTGCATCTACTTGATGCCGTTTTATGAAATACCTTACTTCATCCAAAAAAATATATATATTTAATACTAAAAATCCAACATAAGAAATATCCAGCCAACCCTGTTTTCCTCCTTTTTTTTATTAGTTAAGATATCGAAATGTGCTAAGAAACTACCTCCTGGCATTTTCCCTCTGCTCTTGGCAACTTGCTGTAATTCTGGATATCACTAAGTGTCAGCAAGCCAATGAGAAAGTTATTTTCATCAACTATCATAGCACAAGATTGCTTCTCAGCTAGCATGAGAGATATGGTTTCCATTAGCAAGGTGCTCAATAGGACTGTCACATATCGGGTTCTCATTGCCTGTGCAACAAGAACTTCCTTTGCAAAATCATTTTCTTCATCATCAGATTCATAAAGACACAGTGAACTCTCAAGTTTGCAGAGGTTACTCTCTTTTTGTGAAGGTTCCACGCCTGAAGAATAAGTTAAGCTAGGAAGTCCAATGTTGGAGGAAGAAGTTCCCTGCCAGTGCATCATCTGGGCTCTTGCATCTTGTAGGTTCTTCCTATCCTTTACTACCCCTTTCCTTGTTTGTCCAGATGTAACCCATGATGACAACCCCACAGCTCCTAAGAGGGGCAGAACTATCCGATAATCCTGTGTCAGTTCAAAGAGAAGCAAAACAGCAGTGAGAGGCACCTGACAGACACCAGCAAGAGTAGCAGCCATGCCAACCTGTTAAACAATGTCTTCCAAAATTTAAAAAAAAAAACCAAAATTGAGGTCAAACAATAAGAATGATAGTACAATTCATGTTGAAACAAAGAAATACACCATAGATGACAGAAAAGATTAACCAAGACGGATGCTACATAAGCACAAGAGGATAAAGGTAAGAAACATCCATGAAACTCGCACAAACACTGATGTGGTCATGGTTCGGTTATGCTTTGACCAACTCAAGGTAAGTGATATTCTGAGAAATAGATATGAGGGGAAGAACATATGGAATAAGAACCACAATGATGTAAACTAAGGAACTCTAGCAGCATCTTTCAACCAAAAGTGATTGGATCTCGATTCAGTCTAGATCCACAAACAGATCATTATAGGGATACAATTGCACATACCTAACCTAAGGTGTGGCAAATATGACAGGTAAAATCTATAATCTCTTATGTGCCCATACACCTCTTTAGGTAGGTAGCTGCTTAAGTTTTTATGCTCCTAAATTTGATAATGTACATGTTTAGAGGTAGAAGGAGAAAGAAGATACCATTAACATCACCTAGTCAGATTGACTGGGCATCTGTTGCCCCTACATTTCAGATAGTACACCGTATAAATAGAGGAGGATCGAAGATTAAAGTCTATGGGTTCCTATGAAAACCTCAAGTTTTTTCTTTTTTTTTTCCGAATAGGTAACAACTTTGTATTATAGATCAGTGCTAAGGTAGTACTGGAAACCCCATTTACGAAAGAAAATATGAATACAAAGAGGCTAAGAAAAAAAATCCTAACAAGAGTCAAAATCTTCTAGGATTGATTCTGCATCCACAAGGAAGCTATTTGTACACTAAAAACAAAATAGCAAAACACAATCTGATTTGATCTTCTGTAAGGTGCTACTTCTATACTCAAAACATCGGGAATTCTTTTCTTTCCAGATAGTCCACCATATGCAAGCTGGAATGATCATCTAGTAGCTTCAATTTCTTGCCCCAATCCCAGCCTCCTCCCAGCTAGAAAGAGTGCCAATAATCTTGTTAGGCATTGTCCAATATCTGCCTCTAAGATTGATAAAAATCTTCCATAGCTGGTCAGTGATTCTGCAATGTAAAAACAAATGTCCAACTGTCTCAGCTATATCACCACATAAGCAAGAGTGTGTAACTATTATAATATCTCTCTTTCTCAAGTTGCATCAGAAAAAAGTTCACTGAAACAAGGCAAAGTGAAAGAGAAGAGAAAACCCACCAGAAATTTCTCTTTTCTTTCGATCTTCGGCGTGAACGCTCAACTTCTTCTTTTCTCAACACGAGATTTGGATTTTCATATTTTTTTCGTGAAATTTTTCATCATTCAAAACCCAGCAAATCTTGGCCTTTCTATTCCGGCGATCTCTTTCTCCGGCAATATCGAGCTATTCCGGCGAGGGTTTCTTGCCTCATCTTTGAGAATTCCGATCAGAACTATTCAGATTCTGGCGGCTTTCCGGCAGTTCGCCCCACTCGTAGAAAAACCCAGCCCTGAGATTCCATCCCGGCGAGGGTTTCTTTTTCTCAGATTGTGAGCTCACGTTCCCCCGGAGAAACATCTTTATTACGAGTTGAAAGCATATTTTTTCCGGCGAAACTTCTCATTCTCCAGCGAGCCAGATTCCGGTCAGAATCTTCCAAGATACGTGATTTTCCGGCGAGGTTACAGTTTTCTTTTCCAGTACTTTCCAGCGAAGTTTAACAATTTCCAGATTCCGGTGTGAATTTCTGGCGAGTTAGTCCGGCGAGAAGTAGATTCCGGTGAAGTTTTCCGGCGACATCTACAACTTGTATTTTCCAGTACTTTCCAGCAACAGTCAACAATTTTTTGACCAGTATTCTAGGTGATATCTTCCAATCTCTTGTTATTTCTTATTTTAATCAATTGTATCTTTTTACTTGCCTTCTATTTCTTGCCCTCTACATATTTGTGTTGTTATTTCTTGCTTGTTGTGTTGACTGTTACCATATATTTCTAGATTTATCATATATTTCTATATTTACCATTTATATTTTGTGTGCTTACATATCATATTGTGTTGGCTTTACCCATTTATTCATCTTGATTTTATACCTGATTGTTTGATTAGTAGTATACCTTATATTTCACTGTTTTGTATTGTTGGATTGTATAGTTTTCTCTTGATTGTATCTTCTTGATCTAAGTAACCTAGTGAGTTGTTAGCTCTTAGTTTAGTAGCGTTAGGATCTAATGGTAGATTAGGGTCATGTCGTTGGTTGGGGTCGGAGGTAAGGGGTAGGGGTGGTAAGAGGGGCACGGGCTTATTTAAGTTAAGGGTAGGGTCGTGGAATATAGGACACTTACAGGGAAATCCATACAGCTAGTGAAGAGTCTTAAGCTGAGACAAATTAATATAGCGCGTGTTTAGGAGACCAGATGGGTAGGTACTGAAGCTCGGGATGTAGACGGGTTTAAGTCATGGTACTCGGGTGGTTCTAGGGATAGAAATGACGTAGGTATCCTAGTAGATGAGGACCTTAGGGAATATGTGGTTGAGGTTAGAAGGATTAATGATAAGATGATGTCTAGTAAACTTGTGGTTGGTAGGCATGTAGTGAATGTAGTTAGTGCCTATGCGCCTCAAGTGGGCCTAGATGAGGATGTCAAAAAGCTCTTTTGGGAAGAGTTGGATGAGGTTGTTAGAGGCATACCAAAGACAGAAAAAATCTTCATTGGGGGAGACTTTAATGGGCATATCGGGGCAACCACTAACGGGTTTGAAGATGTTCATGGAGGCTTTGGTTTTGGGGAGA
>JBCEWC010003274.1:0-30908 GCA_038996855.1 Solanum aculeatissimum
TTGGACAAATCTATACTCTTGTACGTTTGACTTGTATGTTAAACCTTTGGTTATATTATATGATGCTATTTGGCTTGGCTTACGATCATGTCTCTCTTATTATGCTTATGGGAATTTGGCTTATTAGTCTTGATTATGAGAATTATCATCTATTATGCCTATGATATGAATGTTGGGGATTTGAACGACTATGTGCTTATGTGGAAAGTCTCATAATCCCGGTGTGCCCCCATAATGGAATCCTATTTCCCCTTGTCCTTAGAAATTATTGTTATGTGTTATGTGCAAGCATGTTTATCCCATTCCCGTTATTGTCCCCATAGCTTGAGTCCCTAGTCCCCAATTTCTTAGAACTTACGTGCTATGTGTTTAGCTTTCACGCTTCTGAACCGATGATGTGTGTAATGATGCTATGATGGCTTGATCGAGGGTCTTCGATTCCTCTTTCTCCATGTCACATCTAGGCCCCCTTTTTGGGTCGTGACATGGAATCAAGCAGTTGAGAATGCTACTTGGGAAGCTGAAATGACATGATTTCCCATTATCCTCTTTCCCTCCACTTTAATTCGAGGTAATCAGTTCTAGTTCCTATTATTTATTTTTTTGAATTCATGTGTTTCAGTTATTCTCATGTTTACATATGCATGCATGTTCATGAAAACACTTTTTTTTTATATTATGTTTTAACTTGGGGTTGATTACTCCATGGTCCTATGCATTTTGACATGTTTTGCATTCATGTTGCACTATTAGATATCTTTCTTTACTCTACTCATGCTAGTTTAAGTCTCTTTCAAGGATGAATGTTCCCAAAGAGGAGATATTGTAAGACCTCAAAAATTGGAAAGCGAGATTTGAAAGAAAATGTAGGAAAAGTAATTTGATGCAAGTTTCATAAGACCTATTTATGGATCATAGACGATTCTATGAGCCATAGATAGGGATTGTAGAAGTGTCGTGGAAGTTGGGAGAAATAAGTCAGGGTTTGTGAGTGAAATCTACGACTCACATTGATTTCATGTGTCGTAGCTATTTGTAATAGAAATTTGGAGATTCTAGGACATTAGACCTTAGACAGGATGGAAGGGGTTTTAGGAGTCATCAATGGTTTCATGGTCCATAGAAATCATTTTGTAGATGAGATTTAGAGGATGGTATTTTCAGTACTTGGATTCCATGGACGAGTCACAATTAGTATTATGAGCCATAAAAGTCGATTGTACAAAAACTTTAGAGACTTTATTTTGGGGCCTGACTTCCGCGGACAAGTTTCACAGACAACAAAAGAAACTACAGTCCATAGAAAGTTGTCATAGTCCATGATGCCAATTAATTTCCAGGGATATTATTGAATATTTTTCATTCTTTTTAATATTTATACTATGTTGTTTCTAAGTATTCCTAAGCCCTACAACTGATTTTGTACCCCTAAACTACCCCATTCCTTCTCATTCACTCAAAACCCCAAGGTTCTCTCGAGAAATTCTCTCCCAAAGTCATCTTCTTCCTTAATCTAGGGTTTTAAGAACTCAAGTCTCCTTTTCAAGGTTAGGAATTCAATCCAGGTATGTAGGTTTGTTCATGGATCCTTTCATTCATGGAGCTCAAAAGATTTTAACTTCGCTAATTCTAATTCTTCTTAATTTCATCTAGGGTTCATGTGATTTTTCATGGATTTCTTTGAGTATGATTCAACTGACATTGTTTTACTAGATCATACATGAATTTACAAAAATATATGTTTTAAAGTTAATTTTCTATGAACCCATGCATTATGCCCTAATTTTCACTACGAAGTATGATCATAATTTGCTAAGAATTTTACGTATACTTTATGAAAATAATGAATTGTGTTTTAATGATGTCTCACAAAAAAAGTATGAATGATTTTGAAAGGTTTTTCTCACATAAGAATGATGGTGAAATGTTTTCTCACCTACTTATGAATTCGTAATGATGAAAGGATAATTCTCACATTACATGAATCATGATTTAATGAGCTACTCCATGATTATGATTTTATGAAATATATTAGTAGTTAATTATTGTCTGTCCACGTGTTATGCTTTGATGATTTACTTTATCTATTCCGTTGAAATTTGACTTAGCATCGAGAGGACTTTGAGACGGAGGCTTGGTAAGGGAGTCTCTAGTAGCAATCTCTATTCCTATAACTACGCGTTGTTGTAGGTTATCTTAAAATTGACTTAGCTAGTGGAACAACAAAATAGCACATGATATGATGCAAAGTCTACCTTGGCAAGTAACCTCTCCTTTTTTGGAGTCACATTGGATTTCATGTTATAGCTCACATAGTCTTATTATTGTTTAAGGTTAATATCCCACATATGAGTATGTTTTCTTATGACTTAATGCTTTAAAAGAAATGTTTATCATATTTTCTAACTTGGCCAATTGCATAGCATGACATGCCGCATATTACCATCCTGCACGTGGCTAGTTGCAGCTTATCCAGCCTTAGTGGTTGAGTCCTCGTGTTCGGAGGATGTACTTCATGAATTTAATTTTCACTTTCTTTATTACCATGTCAGACTTTTTTGTGAGCTAGCCTATCCTAGTCACAACTTTCTTTTTTCTTTTTTTTTTATAATTGAGAAATCCGTCTATGACCCACCCTTTGGACCAACCACAACCTTCTAAACTAGGTGGATAATGGGTTGGCCCCTCTACCCTTCTCCACTTAAATACCAAGCTTTGCTTTGCATGGTGTGGGACTTGAACTTGTGACCTTAGCCACAAATCATCCACCCTTTGCCACTTAAGCTAGGCCCTGAGAGCCCTAATCACAGCTTTATATTAGAGGTTTCCGGATATATGTTTAAATATTAAATCTATGTTGTCTCTTTATATTTGTCTTTCTATTCCATGCTATCCTATTGTTTAGACTATTCTCGTTCTACTTCCGCATTATGATTTCCCTTGATTCAGCATGCTTATCTATGTCATGTGGTTAACTTGAGGTCCCTCAAAATTTTGATTATCGTATTGTGACTAGAGGGTAGGCTCGAGTGGTGACAAATAGTCTTTTTCCAAATACTTTGATGATAACAAACAGAGACCATGGCTGGTATGTTCGTGGTTTGTCTTCCTTCAATAGCAGTATGGAGTCATTTGTTGCTTATGATCCTTGTATGCCTTTTCCGTTATGTAAGGGATAAGATTGGTTTAGTATCTTATGTTTGTCTAATAAGACCTCTTTGAAAGTGTGAGTGCCCTGCTCGTCCTCTATCAACTGTTGTTTTTAATATCTGTGTACAAGTGAATAATGATATAAAATCAAAGGACATTATGCTATTTGAATTGCTTTTTCATCAACAAGTAGTAGAGAGGACGTCAAACCTTTTTCCCCTGCTCAAATCCGGATGTTGCCTAATCAACTAAAAGCTCAAAATATATCTCCCTCCATATCATTGTATACGGCACCGAATGATTTTTAACACAATATTTTTTTAAAAAAATAAGAAGATTGTTTAAATTTGTAATATTTTCATAATTAGAAATTATTTTATTAAAAAATTTTAAAAAAATAAAATTTAATTATTTTTACTTTTAGTAGAGCGATATGCCTTTTGAAAGACTAAAACGAAAAAAATATCAGACAGAGAGTATTTTCTTTTGTTGATATAACTCGAAGATTCCCATCCAGAAGACGTAACATGAGCTCTACGATATTATTCTGTCCCTTTTCCCGGGAACTAAATGCGGCAACAAGATAAACTATAGTATATCATTTAGTAAATAATTATTTCAAAACTTAAATTTCTTGATTATTCGATCGGTTTGGTTTTGCCTTGCCATACCATGTACCATTAACAAGTGGGAAAACAAAATGCTTTCATAGCATAAAGAAGAAAGGAAATAATAAGCTGGTGGAGCTCCATATCATGCTTACAATTCCATGTTCATGAAAATGTACCCAAGAAGGTAAAAATGATGGAACAAATAGCTGGGAAATTTTACAACAGAGAATGCTGATGTGAAACTGATGAATTTATCACCTCAGGTGAGTCAACTGCCACCAAAATCTTTTCCCAAGCATTGACCACCAGGCGCACATAAAAAGATCGGTATGTTAACAAACAACGTGAGAATACATACCATGACAGAAATTAGAACTACTGCCAGAAGGTGTAAGAGGCAAAGCCATCGGGGGAGCACAAGGAATTTCTGATCATGCACAATAAAATTGTTTTCGTAATTTTCAGCTGAGGGAGAGTCAAGGTGATGTGATTAAAGTCCTAGCTACAGTCCTAGCTGAGGGAAGTCTAGGCAAAATCAGCTGAGGGAGAGGCATCACAAGTGAAGTTGGCCTGAACTCTCTTTGTGTTTCAAAGAGAGGTCTGCAAATTGTTGATCAAGATCCCTACTAGAGGTGCGCCGATGGCTAGAAGAAGATTGCTGTGACTGTGGCAATTGCTGTTGCTGATACAATGCACGTAGTCTTCCTCTTTCTTTTTCTAGCACTTCATGCTCCACTGCGCAAAATATACACAGGGTTCAGTTTCCCCAGAAGCTAATAAAATAAACTTCCTACACTACATTATCATTAATAGCTTTCACCCAAAAAAAAAACGTTGGAAGCTTTTAATCACCTCTATCCCTTAATCAGAAGTTTTTTTCTATTTGAAGTACATATTTAAACTAAGAAAGTTCTTCAGCCATGATCAAGGAAAAATTTAGCTCCCAAAAAGTTCAAGTTTAGTTACTCGAATGCCTTTGTAAAGGTAGATTTTGTGATGTCCTTGAAGCAGAGATCCAATAGTAATCTATTAAATTATAACCCCATTATTAAATAGTTAAAACAGCATGGTAGCCACTTTTCTTTTTGTTGCTTGCTTTCTTTCTAAAGGAAGATGTTCTAATGTTGGAAGCCTAAAGCACAGAAGAGGGATCCCCTCTTGCCTCAGAACAGCATCTAAAAACCAATGATGATTTTTCTGTGGATTTTTTATTTTTATTTTGTTCCTCAACTTTGACCTAGTTCTGTTATCAATTGGAAAAGCAGATAACAACTTTGATCCTCCCAGAAGCACAATAGTTTGGGTTGAATGAACTCCAATAACTCCTCTATTTTTTCATTAGTTATTGTTTCCAACATTATTTTCCACACTTAAACCTGCATACTAAGCAGATGTTTATGTTTTCAAAAGTGATAGGCAGTAAGAACAAAGCATGCTATGCATATACAGCTCTAAAGAAGCTATAAAAAAATCATAAATGTAACACCCCAAAATAGCCTAACTCAAATAAGCACAAAAAGTTCAAAAAGAAGTTCAGTTCTGCAGAAGCTGGATTTCTACGGATGGCATCTACAGCCCATAGAACCATCCACGGACCGTAGATGGGCCAGTGGTATCCAACTCCTAAAATTCCAAGTCTTGAGCCCAATTTCTACGAACGGGTTTCTACGGCCCGTAGAATAGTTTACGGATCGCAGGAGGTCCCGTAATTTCCAAGTCTTGAGACTCCAATGTCAGTACTTTTTCCATGAATGAACAGGACATAGTGTAGAAGTTTCTAAAGTCCATAAATGCTTTCGTACATCAAAAGTCCTACAACCCCCAAGAAAAGTCAGTGACCCTTTTACGAGTTGAGTCTACGACCCGTAGAATAGTCCACAAGTCATAGAAAGGTTTCGTGTATTCCAAGTTCAGAAAACCCAAGTATCAGTACTTTTTATACGAACTAGCAGGACGACCCATAGCAGGATCTATGACTCGCGGAAAGGTGTCTGTAGAACCAAAGTTCAGTGACCTAGAATTCCAGCCCAGGTTCCACAAGCACGTTCCATGACCTGTAGAAGCTTCTATGGACCGTCAATGCCTCTCGTGGATCTCTTCGGCAATATTTAATCAAGGGTATTCTCGTCTTTTTCCACCCTTTCCCAATCAAAACCTTGATGTTTTAGGACTAAATTGAGCCCTTTATTAGTACGCTACGTGCCTTTACTTTCATCAACACTTAGATTATTTTGGGAGCAAAATTGGGGAAGAGAAAGGCTTCAACCAAGGTTCTTCAAATTATCGTTAGACTTCAATCCCAGGTATGTAAGGTTATTCAGAGTGTTGGATTGAGTTCGTCCACGTGCCCTAAATCTAAGTTTTGCCATTAATGAGTTCAAATTGAGTTTAGCCCCAATTCCTTTTGAGTTTCTAATGAGTTAAATTTTCCTTCATTGAGTTCTATATAATTGTGTATTGAGTTTTCACTTGTTTCTACACTCCGAATTGTTTGAAATTATTGTTCATGGCTACATTCACCCGAATCCTACTTGAGTTGATGATCATTACTTTTATTATGCATTATTTTAAGTTAATGATGATGGGTTTTCATGCATTGATGCAAGAATGAGTTTAGGGAACACGAGTGTCCTCAATGCATTTAGTTAAGTATAATGAGTTTTGGAGAGATGACTTTGAGAAATTTTAAATCACTTGACGTATATGAGCATAATGATATATTTTGGGAGTAATATTGAGCACCGACTTGGATAAGAGTTTAAAACTACTCAAACTCCATAAATTACGTTGCCAGTGTAGGATAGGATCGTGATGTTGGTTCAGGTGACTCATCACATGTCCCAAAAAAGGACTTTTATTATAGATCCAGACCTAAGTTGCAGATTCATCACTTTCGACGCTGCATCCATGTATTTTTAGAGAATCTGACACACACCCATTGACATTTTTGAAGAGTCCGAGCAACATATCATCCAGTGACATTGTGTCCCTTACTCCAGCAAGGTACTAGACTATTGTGGCAACAACAACAATTGTTGTATCATCAATAGCTCATAACTGATGGTTGTTGGTCAGAGAAACTCCCCAAAGAGTAAATATTATTATTTTACTGAGTTGTACTTATTGGTTTACATTTGGTAGAGCATCACCTTATTCTCATATTGCATCTTTATTGAGGTGAGTCATATCAGCATTCACTACATCAAGTATTCTTTGAATATGTTTCCTTTTAGCCATTTTACATACCGTACATTTCATGTATTGACGGCATTCGACGCTGCATCTTTTCATGATGCAGATATATTTGTGCTAGAGATCCTCAACAAGCACTCCGTTAAAGATCAATTTTGTAACACCCCTCATGTTGAATGGCCTGGGAAAATGAAAAGTAGAGACATTTGAAGACTGACTTAATCATACGAGACAATCTACGGCTCGTGGAAGGGATCACGAGTCGTAGGAGGGTCTTGTGGACCTTAGTCCAGTAAATTTGGAAATCATGGATTTCGAAAAATGGTTCCACGATTAACAGGATGGACCGTAGATGGAACCACGACCTGCATAAGGTGCCGTGGAAAGGAGCCTTGCAGAGCATGAAATTTTCTAAGTCTAGAACTACTCTACGAAGGGACGTACGGCCCGTGTATGGAACGACGGGTCGTCCTGCATGTTCGTGGTATGGGAGGTGCCAATTCCAGTAGCTCAAACTTTTGTGGCACAAGTTCTACGAGCCATAGGTGGAACCACAGCTCGTGGATAGGGTCTCGTGGATGGCTTCGATGAATTTTAATGAAGGGATTTTTTGACATTTCCAATTTGTTTGACTCCTAAACTATGTCGTTTTGGCTCTCCTAACAACCTTAACCGACCTAAATCCTATAAATTCTATTCCTAATTCATTCTAACCCATTCATCCTCGTAATTCTCTCAAAGGCTCTCAAATATTTCTCTCTCTAGACAAGGACTCTATTGAACCTAGGGTTTGAAGATTTGACTCAAGGAATTCCAGAATTTCACCTTCAAGTCTAGGGATTCTCACTTGAAGTATGTAGGGCTTCATTCATGGATTAGTTTCATCCATGAAGCCCAATCAAAAACCTCCTTTCTCTCAATGTTTCATGATGAATTCTTATGGACTTTTAGGCCATGATTCCAAATGCATAAATTGTGATTCCTACCTGATGATTATACATATCTATGCATAGATTATGAAGAATCACACGATTTCTATAATTTCCGAGTAAAAGTATATGATTTCAAGTATGTATGATTAGGGCTTGTTGAATTGATGTGGGTTCCTTTACTAATCATCCAAATTGATTTCAATTGAATGTTTCTTCTTATCAATTTCATTCAATTGCATGGTTTTAACTTAATTGTTCATGAACCCACACATGGTCCTAGTTTCCTATGATGAAGCTATGACTTCTATGAATATGATTCCAAGTATGGAAAAGCATGTTTAAATGATGATCACAATGGTGATGTTATGATGATAATGAGGATATGATTATGATGATGAGGGTAATTATGGCCCTAATGTTTATGATGATGATAAGATGGGAGTTTACCCACACTTTATGCACAACTATGTAGATGGACTATTCCTATGATATGAGATGTTTTCATGAAGATTATGATGACTATTTTATAAGCTACGAAAATATGATTTTAATGAAATATGAAGTATGTTGAAAACTATGTATATGCATGATTTATATATTCCGTGGAATATGACTTAGCACCGAGAGGGCTTTGGTAGATTCCATAGTCCCATAACTACGTGCCACCGTAGGAATGATGCTAATGTTTTTATGCTTTAAAAAGTATGCTAATGGATCCATATAGCTTTTAAAGCATCAGCTCAAGGATACTGCTAATGTCTGGTACAACAGTGGGAGGAGAGTCGTGGTGAGGATACTAAGTTTGTTGTTTGGGATGAGTTTGAGAGTGCATTCCTTGACCATTAGAAAGCTGAAAGAAGCAAAAGTTGAGGAGTTCATGAATCTAATATAAGAGAGGTTGACTGTGAAAGAGTACAATCTCAAAGTTTATTTAGCTGTCTAGGTATGCACCAGAGATGGTTCCAAATATGAGGTCCAAGATGAAAAAGTTCATATCTAATTTGAGCAAGCATGTCAAGGAGTGTGACACCACTTTATTGATCTCAGAAATGGACATCTCCAGACTTACGGTTTATGCTCAACGGGTAGAGGAGGACAAGAGAAAGGATAGAGAGGAACACTAGAGTAAGAAGGCCAAATCAACAAGACATGAGCTCAGTCATCAAAAGCAAGGTAATGGTAATATGTCCTTCTTTCAGAAGAGGTCGTTTGGCTATGCACCGTCACCAACAAGTGTAGTTGCGTCCAACCCCAAAAATGATCAAAGGTCACCTTGCCGGTCATTTTTGAGTTTATATGTGAAAATTACTATTTTGCCCTTTCGTAAGTTGCTTTGGACCTATTTAGATCTATCTGTGTTGTTGGAACTGAGATCTTGTGTTTTGAAAGTAGAAAATGTGAGTTTTGACATTTTTGGAAGCTTAAGTTGTTGAAAAAGTGAGTTTTTGTACCATGCAGAGTTTCGGATCTCTGAACCGAAATCCACTGATTCCATTAGCTTTGAAACGTCGAATTTGGTTTCGGAGAAGTGACGGAACTAAATTTGGAGAGAAAACGGAAATTTTGGACCCAAAGTTTCATTTTCAGTTGATTTCGAAGCCTAAGTTTGACTTTTGTCAACATTTAGAGTTTGGAAGCTCTAATCAAAATTATGACAATTTCAGTGATTCCGAATGGTGAAACTAACGCTAGAAATGGTCTCGTTATAATTTTTGAAATTTTCGAGGGCAGTTTGGGTATTTTGAGTTTACTAGTTATTCCGAGTGAAAATATTTCCACTCAACATAGGTTTCTAGTGATGGACTTGGAGATTAAGAAAGAAAAGAAGAAGGCTATTTATGCCCAACCAAGGATTAGATGGGGAGGCATGACTCCTGCCCTTTCTCGAGAGATGGGAGAAAAGTTGAGTAGTTTAAGGGCTTGGAGTAGTAGCAGAGATATGAACAATATGTGAGACACTCCTGCTAGTTTTATTAGAAAAGTAGCTACTGGGGATTTTGAGAAGGACCTTTGGTGGACGTTAGGGTGATTAGTGGTGGAGTGGAGAAGTTCAAGGTAGTGTAAAAGCTAAGAAGATTGCTTATACAAAGTGGTTGGAGTATAGGGATGAGGATGAAAAGCAAAGGCTTAAGAATATCTATAAGACGGCGAAGACAGAAGTGAATACGACGGTGATGAGTGCTAAGACAGCAGCGTTTGAGCACTTGTATATTGAGCTAAGTGATAAAGGCTGGGACAAGAGATTGTAAAGGCTCGCAAAAGAGAGAGAGGGGAACGCTTGCGACATGGACCAAGAGAAGTGCATCAAGGACGAGGAGGGTGAGGTGTTGGTGGATGAGACCTCCATTGAGCTAAGGTGGCAAGCTTACTGTCATAAACTCTTAAACGAAAAAGGGGATAAAGATATTGAGCTAGCTGAGTTGGCACACTCCGATAGTCATCAAATTTCAGAGTTGAGGTTAGACGTGCTATTAGTAGGATGAAGAGAGCGAGGGCAATCAGACTCGATGAGATTCTGACGGATTTTTGGAAGAGCATGGTCAAGGATGGCATAGAGTGGTTGACTAGACTGTTCAATGCTTTATGAAGACTACTAAGATGCCCGATGAATGGAGGTGGAGTACAAAGTTTCCATTGTACAAGAATAAGGGTGATATAAAAACGGTAACAATTACAGGGGTATCAAGTTGTTAAGCCACACTATGAAGGTCTGGGAGAGAGTGGTAGAGATGAGGGTGAGAAAAGGAGTGTCTATTTCAGAGAATCAGTTCGGATTCCTGGGTGATGACTACTGAAGCAATTCATCTTGTTTGGAGATTAGTGGAGAAATATAGGGAAAGAAAGAAGGACCTTGATATGGTGTTTATTGATCTCGAGATGGCCTATGACAGTTCCGAGGTATGTCCTATGGAGATGTCTAGAGGTGAAAGGTGTTCCAATAGTGTATATTAGGGTGATAAAGGACATGTATGATGGAGCCAAAACTTGGGTAAGAATGGTGGGAGCAGACTCAGAGTATTTTCCTATTAAGATGGGACTTCATCAAGGATCCGTGTCGAGCCCTTTTCTTTTTGCTTGAGTAATGAATGAGCTGACACAGTCTATCCAGAAGGAGGTTCTATGGTGTATTCTATTTGCGGATGACATAGTACTAATTGATGAGACTCAAGCTAAAGTTAATGATAGATTGGAGGTTTGGAGACATGCTTTGGAATCCAAAGGGTTCAAATTGAAAAATAGAATACTTGGAGTGCAAATTCAGTGTCGTGAGGGATGAAGCAGATATTGATGTGAGGCTTGCCACTCAATCTATCCACAAGAGAGAACTTAAAATATCTTGGGTCCATCATCCAGAGTAGTGGCGATATTGACGATGATGTCACATTGTATTAGGGCAGCATAGACGAAATGGGGGCTTACCTCTGAAGTATTGTGTGATACGAAGATACCACCTAAACTTAAAGGTAAGTTTTACAGAATGGTGATTAGACCATCTTTGTTGTATGGGGTGGAGTGTTGGCCAATTAAAAACTCACATGTTCAGAAGATGCAAGTCGAGGAGATGAGGATGTTGAGATGGATGTGTGGGCATACTAAGAGTGATAAGATTAGGAATGAGACCATTCGGGGGAAGTTAGAGGTGGCCCCTGTGGCTGACAAGATGAGGGAAGCGAGATTGTGATGGTTTGGATATGTGCAGAGAAGAAGCACTGATGCTCCTATTAGGAGGTGTGAGAGGTTGAATTTAGGCATTACACAAAGAAGTAGAGGTAGACCGAAGAAGTATTAGGGGGAGGTAATCAGACAAGATATGTCGAAACTTCATCTCACCGAGGACATGACCTTAGATAGAAAGAAGTGGAGGTCACATATTAGGGTAGCAGGCTAATAGGCTAGTAGGGGTAGGTTGATGTCTGGCCTTGCGATATAATAGGTTAGTAGGATTAGTCATGTCTTTATATCCTGTGTTGTCATTATTCGTCTTATATTTGTTACTTTTATCATATTTACATACTATCATTTGTTTTTCGCTATCAGTCGCTCTTCTTTTTTTCTATTTTTTCCCCTTTTTATGTATCTAGTATATTCTGCTTATGGGGCTTGATTTTTGAGACGAGGGTTTTTTGAAAATAGTCTTTCTATCTCTATGAGGTGGTAAGATCTGCGTACATTTTTACCCTCCCCAGACCCCACTTGTGGGATTCCACCGAGTATGTTGTTGATGTAACTAGTTTTAACGAGTTTTATCGAGTACCGGGTCAAAGAGACCTCAGAATCGATTTCTGATAATTTCGTTGAGTCTGAATCGTCGTTTCTAGTAAGATACATACATGTATGGTTTGTGCGTATCGGGTTTTGAATAGACCCCAAGGGTCCGTTCTGAGAATTTTGCAATAGTTGATTTTGAAAATTTGATGCAAGTCACTTTGTACTCCGCAACGACGTTGGCTCGTTGTACGATCACTTGCTCATAAGTGATTGTTGTCGGATAAGAGAAACTTCCATATAGGTTCTATATTGATAGTACTCTGATTGGATTGGAATCGGATTGGAGATTCGGATTGACTGATCATTGTCTCATTTATATTCTTGCTTTAGATAGACATTAGACATTCTGATTGAGTATTTCTGCGTTGATTATCGTTCTACCTAAATCTGTTTCATTCAGCCATTTCATATACTCGTACGTTCCACGTACTAACGTCCATTTAGACTGTATCGTTTTATGATGTAGAGACAGGTATTAGAGATTGTCAGCAAGCGCTCCGTTGAAGATCTATTCCAGATATCAGTTGATTGGTGAGTCCTCCCTACTTTTGGAGGATGCTCATTTTTTTAATTATTCATCTTAGCTTCTAGAGTCAAGTCTTACATTTGTTTTATTTCTATTTTAAGGTAGCCATGGACATGTCGTTGGCACTACTTAGACAGATGGTTAGAGTCTTCATAGACTAGATTGTTAAGTAATTGAAATGATAAGAGTTTTGAACTAGTTTCTTTCTTACTAGTCTTGTGATTGGATTGGTGGGCCTATGGTCTTTATCTATAAAGATTTGATTGTCATATTCCTATTAAGCTATTTCTAGATTGTTGATGTCTTCCGCTATTAGATTGTGATTGAATGAATGTGATGAGGCCAAGTGGTTCGCTTGGGAGCCAACAATGATTTTTGAGTGTCGGCCACACCAAGGGTAACCTTCCGAGGCGTAACACATTGTAGTAATGGATAGTATTTACGATACTTTCTGAGACTCATGTGAATATTTTGAGACTTGCGAAGTCCGGTGTTATCTGTATATTTGGCTATTGGTGAAAGTGTAGTGATTTGAGACATGTTGATGGCTTGTGGCACCAGTTATGACACTTGGCATTTCATTTCTGATTCTATGGTTATTATTTATCGATTATCTTATTATATTGTTGTCATATAAATTGATTTGTGGCATTGGCATACATTCATTCCATGTTGCATCTGTACCACCCCTTGACCACGCAGAGGTGGCAAGGTTGAGATATGTAACACCTTTTCTAAAACCCCTTTACCACGCAGAGGTAGCAAAGGTGAGACCATACCACTTTTTAAAACCCCTTAACCATGCTGAGGTGGCAAGGTTGAGATATTGTGACATCCCTTGACCACACTGAGGTGGCAAGATTGAGAGATGTTTGTATACAGTCTGCGAGGCCCCGATGGGTTCTACCTGGTAGCCTTAGCTCGGTAGATATGTACACCAGCTATGCAACAAACATGATTCCACCCCAAGTATTGCATTCATTCACTCCATTTGCACTGCATCATAAATTATGCTTGTTCTCTTTATCTGTTCTTCTATACATATTGTGTACTAACCGCTTTAGTGCAAGTGAAAGAGGGTTCTTAGTTATTACATGCTTATTAGATTTCTCCTACCCAGTCAGTTGAACCTACTGAGTACATTTCGCTGTACTAACTCCTACTATGTTTCCTCTCTACAGATCGAGCACAGGGACTCCCTCGTGGTAGTTGATCGCATTTGAGCGGAGTTTTCTCATCCTTCCTGAATCACAGCGGTGAGACTTAGACTTCGAGTCGTCGTTGTACTGTTGAGACTTTATTTGTTATCTTTCATATCAGACTTTGTACTTTCTTATCAGACAACTTTGTATTTACCCATTCGTACTATGTAGAAGCTCTTATACTCATGACTCAAAGTTTTGGAATTTCATATCTAAGTGTAGTGGTTGTTTTATCTTAGTTTACTTTCCTTTAGTTGCGATCCGATTTTGGGTCGTGACAACATGTGTTAGATTCTCCAAAAGTAGTGTATTTTCGGAGTATCTGACATGGGTGTGGCATTGAAAGTGAAGAGTTTGTGCAACTTAGAAGGTCACAGAGTAATCAAAATTTTAGAGCTCAGAGTTCTCAGTCCCAAGGAATGTGGCCCAGGGTTTTAACGAAAAGTCGCCTTATGGTAAGTGTGGTAAACTTTATCAAAGAGTGTCGAGAAGGCACAAATGGTTGCTAAAGTGCAGCCAAGTAGGTCACTTTCAAAGAGAAAGTCTGATGGGAAGACGATGATGAGGGCAACAAGGCCCAATCTTTTTCTACAGCACCACCAACTAGAGCAGCCCAGAAGGGTGCTACTTCAGGGACGGGCGGAGAATCAAACCGTCTGTATGCTATGGCTAGTCACCAAGACCAAGAAAACTTGACAAATGTTGTTACTGACATGCTTCGTGTCTTTTCTTATGACATGTATACTTTTTACTTGATCCAAGAGCTGGTTTGTCTTTTGTGACCCCGTATGTGGCTGCTACATTTGGGATTTGTCGTGAATGTCTTCTTGAGCCTTTCAGTGTTTCTACTCCTATTGGTGAGTCCGTTCTCCCCGAGAGAGTCTATAGAGATTATATAATTTACATATCATGGCTAACTTAGTTGAGTTAGACATGGTTGATTTTGATGTTATTATTGGCATGGACTAACTTTATGCTTGTTATGCCACAGTCAATTGTAGAACCCAAGTTGTCAAGTTTCAGTTTCCTAATGAGTGTCATAGAATAGAAGGGTAGTCTAGTAGTGCCTAAGGGTCGATTCATTTCCTACCTTGGAGGCAGAAAGTTAATTTCCAAGTGGTGTATCTATCACATAGTCCAAGCTAAAGATGCTAGTGCGCAGGTACCAACCCTTCAATCAGTTCCACTCGTCAATGAGTTTCCAAGGGTCTTTCTTGATTATTTATCCGGAATCTCTCTCGACAGGGAGATGACTTTAGGAAAGATGTTCTTCCTAATACACAGTCTATTCTATTCCACCATGTAGAATGGCTCCAACCGAGTTGAAAGAGTTAAAAGAGCTCCTCGACAAGGGATTCATTAGGCCAAGTGTCTCACCATGGGGCACTCATGTCCTATTAGTGCGGAAGAAAGATGGTTCCCTTAGGATGTGTATTGACTACTGTTAGTTGAACAAAGTCATCATAAAGAATAAGCATCCTCTTCCCAGAATAGATGATTTGTTCGACCAACTTCAAGGTACCACTTGTTTCTCCAAGATAGACCTCAGATCAGGCTATCATCAGTTGAAAGTAAGAGAGAGTGACATCTCGAAGGCAGCCTCCAGAACCCATTATGGTCATTTCAAGTTTCTTATTATGTCTTTTGATTTGATTAATACTCCTGCAGATTTTATAGATCTAATAAATTGGGTATTCAAGCCACATCTAAATATGTTCGTAAAATGTGTTCATCGATGACATATTAATCTATTCCAAAAATGAGGAGAAGCATGCCAACATCTTAGAATTGTTCTTCAGACTCTCAAAGACAGGGAGTTATATGCTAAGTTCTCGAAGTCTGGATTTTGGATTGCATATGTGACGTTCTTAAGCCACATTATATCTAGTGAAGGTATCCAAGTTGATTCACACAAGATTGAGGCAGTAAAGAACTAGACCAAAACCACACCCCAACTGATATAAGGAGTTTCTTGGATTTGGTTGGTTACCACCAAAGATTTGTAGAGGAATTTTCATCCATATCGTCCCCATTGGCAAAGCTAACTCAGAAGAAAGCTAAGTTTCAATGGTCCGATGCTTGTGAGAAGTTTTCAAGAGTTGAAAACCAGATTGACTACATCTCCAGTGTTGTCCCTCCAAGGGAACAGAAGGTTTTGTTATTTATTGTGATGCATCAAGAGTTGGACTAGGTTGTGTATTGATACAGTAATGTAAAGTTATAGCATATGCTTCCAGGCAGCTTAAGATCCATAAGAGGAACTACCCAACTCATGACCTCGAGTTGGCAATTGTGATATTCGCTCTCAAGATATGGTGACATTATTTGTATGGCATGCATGTGGATGTATTCACTGACCACAAGAGTCTTCAATACATCTTCAATCAAAAGGAGCTAACTAAGGCAGAGGAGATGGCTTGAGTTGCTCAAGAATTATGATATGAGCATTCACTACCACCCAGGTAAAGTTAATATTGTTGTTGGTACCCTTAGCAGGTTATTTGAGCACTGTCCATGTTGAGGAGGAGAAGGAACTAGTAAAGAAGGTGCATAGATTTGCACGTTTAAAAGTTCATCTTGTTGACTCCAGTGAGGTAGGTGTTATTGCCCAGAATGGGACTGAATCATCTCTTGTAGTGGAAGTGAAAGAAAAGCAAAATCAAGACCCCGTGCTACTTCAATTAAAGGAAGATATGCACAAGTAAAAGGTAATGGTTTTCGCCAAAGGGGGAGATAAGGCACTGAGGCATCAAGGAAGATTATGCATTCCTAATGTGGATGAGCTCAGAGACAAAATCATGACAGAACGACAGAACTCCTAACTCCAACTATTCCATCCATCTAGGTTCTACCAAGATATAAGAGAGGTCTATTAGTGGAGTGATATGAAGAGGGACATTGCAGACTTCGTTTCAAAATGTCCAAATTGCCAACAAGTCAAGGTTGAGCAACAAAGATCATGTGGTATGACTCAGAATATAGATATTATAGAGTGAAAGTGGAAGATGATCAACGTGGACTTCATTACAAGCTTACCGCAATCAAGCAAACAGCGTGACTCGATTTGCATGATTGTGAATAGGATGACCAAATCAACCTACTTCTTGTCAAGACTACCAATTCAACAAAGGACTATGCCAGACTGTACATCCATGAAATAGTCAGACTTCATTTGACCATCATCTCAGATAAATAAGCTCAATTCACTGCCCAGTTTTTAAAGTCTTTCTAGAAAGGACTAGGGTTAAAAGTGAACCTTTAGTACCACATTCCATCCTCAAACTGATAGCCAAGCAAAGTGTACAATTCAGATTTTGGAGGACATGTTGAGAGCCTACGTCATAGATTTCAAAGGTGATTGGGATGACCACCTAACTCTTATTGAATTTGTTTACAATAACAGTTTCCATTCGAGTATCCAGATGGCCCCTTATGAGGCTTTTTATGGGAGAAGATGTAGATCGCCAACTGGTTGGTTGAAGTTGGTGAAATGGAGTTGATAGGGCCAAACCTAGTTCATTTAGCTATGGAGAAGGTGAAAATCATTCGAGAAAGGATGAAAACTACCCAAAGTCGTCAAAAATCCTACACTAATGTTAAGAAATTTGGAGTTTGAGGTGAATTATTGGGTATACTTGAAGGTTTCGCCCATGAAGGGCATTATGAAGTTTGTGAAGAAAGGGAAGGTCAATCCCCGCTACATTGGTCCCGATCAGATTATAAAGAGAGTTGGTAATGTAGCTTATGAGTTAAAGCTACCCCCCGAGTTAGCGGTTGTTCATCCTGTTTTTCACATTTTTATGGTTAAGAAGTGTTTGGGAGATCCTTACTAGTATTAGTGTGAATGATAGCTTGTCTAACAAGGAGATTACGGTCCAGATTCTTGATCGTCAGGTTCACAAGTTGAGACAAAAGAGGTTACATTAGTCATAATACAATGAAGAAATCAGTTTGTTGAAGAGGCTACATGAAAAGCTGAGGACGATATGAAAGTGAAATACCCTAATCTATTCGTTCCTCCTAATAATGATGTTGAAGGTAATATTCCTTTTTCCTTATTTCAGAGTTGATGTTATTCTTGAGTTTGAATGTTTGAATTCCTACATTGCATTCTTGCCTTGAGTAAACTCCTAGCTTGTCATCATTAGAAGATGAATGATCCCGGGGGGGAGATATTGTAACACCCCAAAATAGTCTAACTTATATAAGTCTAGAAAGTTCAAAAAAGAAGTTTCGTTCCACAAAAGTTGGATTTCTACGGACGGCATCTACGGCTCGTAGAACCATCCACAGACCATAGACAGGCCCGTGGACTCAACTCCTACAATTCCATGTCTTGAGCCCAATTTCTACGAACTGGGTTCTACGGCCTAAGGAATATTTTATGGATCGTAGAAGGTCCCATAGTTCCCAAGTCCTAAGACCCAAGTCTCAGTACTTTTTCCTCGAATGAACTGGACGAACAGTAGAAGTTTCTACAGTAAGTAGATGGCCTTCGTACACCAAAAATCTTGCAAACCCTAGGAAGAGTCAGCAACCCTTTTATAAGTTGAGTCTACGACCCGTAGAATAGTCCACGAGTCATAGAAAGGTTTCGTGAATTCCAAGGCCTAAAAAACCCAATCGCAACACTTTTTATACGAACTAGGACGACCTATAGAAAGATGTCTGTAAACCTAGAATTTAGTGACCACTTTCATGATCTGTAGAAGCTTATACGGACTGTAGATGCCTCTCGTGGAAATCTTTGACAATTTTTAATGAAGGGTATTCTTGTCTTTTTCCACCCTTTCCTAGTCAACACCCAAATGTTTTGGGACTAAATTAAGCCCCTTATCAATACCCTACTTGCCTTTACTCTCATTAAGACTTAGATTATATTGGGAGCAAGATTGGAGAGGAGAAAAGCTAGGTAGGGTTTAAGCGTTTCAACCAAGGTTCTTCGAATTTTGCTTATGACTTCAATCTCCCAGGAGTAAGTTTATTCATAGCGTTAGATTGAATTCATCCACACGCCCTATATCTAACTTTTGCCATTGAATTCAAATTGAGTTTAGCCCGAATTCCTTTGAGTTTCTAATGAGTTAAATTCTTCTTCACCGAGTTCTATATAATTGTGTTGGATTTTCACTTGTTTCTACACTCCAAATTGTTTGAAATTATTGTTCATGGCTACATTCAGCGGAACCCTACTTGGGTTGATGATCATTACTTTTGTTATGCATTATTTTGAGTTAATGAAGATGGTTTTCATGCATTGACACAAGAATGGGTTTAGGAAACACAAATGTCCCAAACTCATTTACTAACAATTTTATGTACATTTTACTTAGTCTAAACGAACATGAACTGAGCATAAATTGATGGTTTTAAACGGAGAATTAAGGATGAGTTTTGAGCTATTTTGAGTAAAGTATAATGAGTTTTGGCTAGATGAGTTTGAGAAATTTTAAATCACTTGACGTATATGAGCATAATAAAATATTTTGGGAGTAGTATTGAGTACCAATTTGGGTAAAAGTTTAAAACCGCTAAAACCCCATAAACTACGCAGCCAGCGTAAGATAGGATTTTGTCGTTGGTTCGGGCAACTCATCACATGTCCCAAAAGAAGGCTTTTATTATGGATCCAGTGATGTTGCATCCCCTTACTCTAGCAAGGTACTGGACGACTACGGCAACGACAACAATTTATTGTATCATCACTACGAGCTCATAAGTGATGGTTATCGGTTAGAGAAACTCCCCAAAGAGTAAATGTTATTATTTTATTAAGTTGCACTTGTTGGTTTACATTTGGTAGAGCATCATTTTATTCTCATATTGCATATTTATTTGAGTTGAGTCAGATCAGCATTCACTTCATTGAGTATTCTTTGAGCATGTTTCCTTTCAACCATTTTGCATACCGTACATTCCACATACTGGCATCATTCGATGCTACATCTTTTCATGTTGCAAATACAGGTGCTAGAGATCCTCAACAGGCGCTCCATTGAATATCAATTTCTTCCAGCATTTGGTGAGACCTCCTTGCACTCGAAGGAACTCTTTCATTTCATCTCTTTGTATTTTTAGTAGTTCTTTTGAGGTAGACACAGAGTTGAGTGGAGTCAAATGTTTCTTTCAAAGTTTGTTTTGACAACTATGACTTGCATTATTTGAGTTTACAATGTTGGTTATATTTTCATCCCGAGTATCTTAAATTGTTATTTAATTATCATTGTTGATGTTGAGTTGCCCATCTGAGTTACTCTTTTGTGAGTTGAGTCTCCCGCTAAGTGTGATTGCTAGGCCAAGGGCTCACCTAGGAACCAGTAATGATTTCCGAGTGCCGACCACGTCCAAGGCCAAGGGTTCACCTAGGAACCAGGAATGATTTCCGAGTGCCGACCACGTCCAAGGTGTAGGCTCGGGGTGATTACTGGAACTACCAGTTTTAGGAAAAGAAAACCAATTTTCCCAGCTCATATGAATCCAAGTCAACCCAAATTTTCGATTATTTACGGTACAACTCATTATATATCTCATTCAACTTTAAAACACCAGTCCAAGCATTAGAAATAGCATGTAAAAGAATGAAGTATAACAGATAATGGAGAAACTTACAATACTTAATCAGCTGTTCTTGAGCTAAATTTTCTAAACGCTGCTTTAGGGCTTTATTCTCCATGCTGAGAATAAGATTCTGCTGGTTAAGGAATTCAAGCTCCGCGGACACTTCACAACCATCAGCCTGGAATAAAAATAATGATTAGATCAACATTTCTAACAAAATACAACATCCACCATCCATCTATTTATCAGAGTATATTACTTAAAGCTTCACATGCCTGCAGAACTTGTACATTTCTTTCCAGTTCAGATATGTATTGAAGCTTCCGAACTCGTGACCGTTGAGCAAACTGTCTGCATTCCATGGGACCTTCTCTTTAGTAAACTTCATTATATGTTAAATAACATCTGGACAATGTGCAACTAAATAACACAAATAGCAGATAAGTGAATCAGTTGGAAAATCCCATAAGTTGATCTTGTAGATAAATCATATTCTCCACCTAAATATCAACCCCACACACACACCCCACCACCATTACCAAAATCCAATTAGATAATCGATGGCTATTTGATTGGTGTGAAGATTAAGAAAATGCCTAGCATAAGTTGATACATTAAAGCCAGCAAGAGGGGTACAATAAGAATGAATTTAAGTGCATCAATAGCGGGGTAATTTCAAAAGTATAAAGCAGATAACGGGAAAAGTGATTCTCCCTCATTTCAATTTGTTTGTCCTACTTACCTATTTAGTCCACTTCAAAAACAATGTCTCTTCCCATTTTTAGCAACTCCCTAATTCCAACTTTTCACGTTGCATATTTAAGACCACAAGATTAAAGGGCATTTTGGTACATTTGGCATATCTTTAATTTTAGACCACAAAATTCAAAAGTATAGGACAGACAATTTGAAATGGGGGGAGTATTAATTACTGTCTTTGCATTCAATAGCTTTGAATAGAAAAAGCCCCCTTCGAAGTTGATTGTTTCTCTAGGATGGTGGCAAAGGAGGCATGTTGGACACAAGACAATCTCCAAATAAGGGGTAACATTTTCTGTGCTAGATACCATTTATGTGGAAAGGAAGGTGAAAGCGTAGATCATCTTCTTTTACATTGCAAAGTAACTGCTCGACTATAACAAATCTATCTGAACATCTAAACACCTTAAATGGCTGATGGTGGGAACTTCTGTACGATTACTTCAGTGCAGGAACAGGGGCAACAGGAAAAAGAAGTCATTTCGTGGAATATTATTCTAGCTAGCATATCTGTGGACCACATGTAAGGAAAGTAGTACAAGATGCTGTAAAGGCAATAAAATCCAATCCAACAGATCAAGTTTAATTGTACACTTTTGATTTCTTTTTGGTGTAAAGAGGAACTTGTCAATGAGGCGGAGTCAATACTAAACCTCTTACAACACCTACAAGATTAGAAAGGGAATTTCTTTTGTTTTTTTGCTCACTTTTACATATTTCAGCACTTCCTTTTCCTTAGTGCTGCACATTTAATACACTTATCTTTAGACAAAACTAATAAATTAATGTCTTATGCATTAAATTGAATTGATTAAGAAAGGAAATATCACTTTTAGGAAAAGGGTCCAGGAACTTCAGAAGGACAGAAAAGAAGAACACAGTCAAGCAAGTTGAGGTGGAAGGAAGAAGTGTGTATATATGTATATATCATTTTTGTAGCATAAAAATAAACAGAATTGTTGTTAAATGTTAAATCCAGCTATTTTTGTCAACATCTATGGATTGATAAGACTGGACCACCATGGGTATCCCTTGAAAAATTTTAAAGAAGACTACCCTACTACTTTGGCTGTCGGCCAGACTGTTCAGTGTATAATATCTTCAAAGTCTTACAAGGTACAGAGTCAATCACAAGACTTATTACATTGCGCTTATGAAGCGATTCAGAACAAAACAACATGCTTAAAAAAACTTCAATTTCCAAAAAGAAGAGACAGAAACATAAATGCTAAAATTAGTTCTTAATGAAAGTTAGAATCCCATTTACGGATCTCAGCTATCCGGGTTATAAGCCTCCAACTAACCGAAAAGTAAACTGATAGTATGCATGCAATGAAAACAAAGCAGAATGATAGATAACCCACGGAAACAGAAACAAAGAACCATACTATAAACAGAAACAAAGAATAATCTTAATTATTACTGCTAAAGTAGCTATGTCTTCTTTCAAATTTCAACATACTGAAAATACACTTAATACTTCACAACTATTTCCTTTAGGGTTGCTGGGCTAGTTACACTTACTGCTTTGCACGTTTCGTGTCGGCTTCAGATGCAGAATTCTTGCTGTGAGAAGAATCCTTTCTTTCACCAGATCCCTTTGGATCAGGAGGGCCAGATTCAACTAAATCCTGCTTGTCACTTCCTGCAGATTTGGGCCTCTCTCCTTCTTGGGGAGGACATGATGGTGCCAAGCTGTGACTTTTGGCATTTTCTCTAAAAGGGGAAAGGCCACGGGGATGTGGTATTGCATTTGAAGATGCATCCCTTGCCCTACTTTTTTGTCGGTTTGAGGAACTTTGATCAACATGAAATGTGGCATGCTGAGTATTTTTGTAATAATCAAACTCTTGGGATCCCCAGGAAGGGACATGAGTTAAATTTCTGAATTTGTTATCATCTTGAGCTATGTAATCTAAGTTTGCAATATTAGCAGCATCAAAATATGTAAAGGAGTCACTAGATGAACGTCGATGGCCACCTCTGCGTACAGGAGTTTCTGGCTCGTTAAGAAGATCATCTAACCAAGATGGTTGCTCCTCTATTAGACAGCTTTCAGAAGATGTACGCTGATGGTGTGAACCATTTCTGGGTTTTGAATTGTCCTTTTGGGTGACAACAGAACTAGGGACATAATCTATATACGAGGGAGATATGCTAGGAAATGGACTTTTAGGAGGCAGTAAAGAGCTCTTTCCATTGTAAATCATATTTCTCACGCTAGACGGTCCCTTGGAATTTGCCATAGCAAAGCACAATTGATCCCTGCTAAAGAATGCAATAAAGGTAACATATATGAAAGAAAACAAGGAAACACTTGTTGTCATACATAAGAACCCAAAATTACCAATTTAAACTTTACCAGCAACCTATTCTAACACACCAGAAAAAAGTAGGTTAACATATAATCGGTCAGATGGGAAAAAAAAAACTAGCCATACAATAGTAAATCTATCCAGAAACAAATCCCATTATTTCACGAGCCGAAGTTTAACCAGAAAATCCGAAAAGTTCTAAGCTATAAACCAATCAACATAAGCCAGTTTTCCA
The DNA here is from genome assembly GCA_038996855.1 of Solanum aculeatissimum. Lineage (NCBI taxonomy): Eukaryota > Viridiplantae > Streptophyta > Magnoliopsida > Solanales > Solanaceae > Solanum > Solanum aculeatissimum. The sequence goes on from JBCEWC010003274.1 coordinate 23,750, forward strand.
AACTAACACTAAGATGAGATATGGAAATAAGACCCGTTGCCAATTTATACTTCATCTTCATGTCACTAACTGAAAATAGCACACCCAACCATTGAATAAAAGTTACACAGTAGTAGGAAAAACATGTGTGCTTCTGCAGCAGGTGATTAAAGAGGATGGATATGGAACAAATGGATTTTATTTCGAGGTACTAAGAATGAACGGAAAGGGGAGGGAGGGAGGGGGCTGTTGGGGGGTTATCACCAACAGAGGATCAAACAAGAAAGTATTGCTAAACTTAACTTTCCAGAAGCACCCAAAACAGGCCCCCAAGGCCTAGCTTGAGTGGCAAAGGGTGGAGGATTTGTGGCTGAGGTCACAGATTCAAGCCACCATGTAAAGTGAAGCCTGAGTAGAGAAGGGTAGAGGAACGGGCCCAATATCCATCGTGTTTAGAAGGCTCTGGCTGGTCCAAAGGCCGGGCTACAGACGGATTTCTCGGTTATCAAAAAAACAAAAAGCAGCACTCAAAACAGATGGACAGAACGAATGCTCACATAAAATTTGCAAAAGAACACGAAACAGATAGACACATATTCCAAGGAAGAACTGCCATCTTCTTTGGGCAATTCTTTTCTTTTTCTCTTCATTGTTCAGGAAAAGAGGACTAAATGTGTACAACATGTGGGAATCCACAAATTCATCCAACTATTATGTTTGCCACAAATCAAAGTCTGACTATCTGATTGCAGCTACATGTACCAAGCATTTAATAATAAATATGCAATCATTTTAGGGAAAAGAGTCCACTATAAAAAATCAATAACAAGGGAAAGAAGAATAGTAGAACACATAATATCCCACCTCCTCCAAATGGAAAACAAACACCATTTCCTAACATTCTAAGGAAGCTATGCTTTTCTTTAGTTATGATGTTTTTCAGAGAACGAAGTATAGGCCTGACTCGGGGCCTGTAATTCAGAAGAAATTTCAACGTCTTGGAATTGGGCGTTGTTTTGAAGTTCTAGCTTCTGTATTCATTCAAGTCATGTTAGCAGTGGTCAAAAGATGTTGGTGGACATGTACAAATCCTAGATCAATCTCTAAGGAATCATATTATGCTAATTGTTCAACTTAGGAGAAAATGGCGTCGATTTCATTTAGAGAATTTGATTGAAAGTACATCTCATCTGGCTTTAACAGTAGGCAAAGCAAAACTTTGCTGCACCACTTGAAAGAGCACATTACGTGTCAGTCAAGAGTAGTACAAACTCGCATCACTAGATCACTACAAACAAGTACCTCCAGACATCCAAGTTCAAGGATATAAATAGAATCCCTGCCTCAATTGAAGAGATTGTGAAAGGAGTTGTCATTTAAAAATTTAAAACCACACATAGCAGGACAACAAGGCTTTCAGCAATATCATCTCTTTAGGCATGCATTTGGAAACTATTCAATCAGCAAACAAGTATTCTTGCCAGGATAACTCAAACTGCATTTTAAGACACTCAAAAGGTAACTCCAAGCCGTACATACGACTTTCATCGAATACGGCATTCCGCAGAATTCTATATGTATCTATGAGATCAAGTATGGAATTCTGTTTACTCACTTTAAATTGAGTTTTTGTTTCCCTCCCTTTCCTGCTAGGATTGGAAATCCTATATTTTACATATCCATAGTTGAAATAATGAAGAAATCCCCTTTCCTTACGGTCAAGTGGCTTTTTTTTTATAATCGAGAAATCCATCTGTGTCTCGCTCTTTGGACCAACCACAACCTTCTAAACTCGGTGGATAATGGGTCCGCCCCTCTACCCTTCTCCACTTAAATACCAGGCTTCACTTTTCTTACAGTCAAGTGGCTTTCAACTCCTTTGACGTTAAATGCAAACCAAAGACACTCAAAAGTTACCCATTTCACAAAAAGAAAAAAAGAAAAGATACTCAAAAGGCAAAGCAAGGAGCTTGCTACTGCTCAAGGCACTTTGATCAATCCTTCTTCACTAAGTGACTATCATGGAAACTCCATGTAAAACCAACAATAACTACTTGGCCTCAACCCTGTTAAAATAGTTAACAGTACATAAAACCATAATCAGGTCTAGCTAAGAGGTTAAAACTTTGGCTAGCCCAGTGTTTTGGAGGCGAAAGGCGACAAGGGTCTACCTTGCCACAAGGCAAGGCGAGTGGCGAGGCGCTCGCCTTTTTGAAGTATTGTGTCGATTAATACCAAAAAATTAAAATATTTAATCACATATATAAATAATCAAAATCTCAATCTCAATAACATATTAGCAAATATTTCAATTCAAAAATTGAAAATAGATAGTAGATACTAAAAGTCTAGAACTTGAATGAGGAAAAGACAAAACAAAAGTCAAAATAGTGTAGAAAAAAAATAGAGGTAGAAGTAACTTTAAAAACTGAAGAAGAAGAGGGAAAAAGAAACACAGGAAGAAGAAACTTGAGAAGAAAAGATGTGTATTGGTTGGACTTCGAAATCTCTGCAAAAGTTTGGCTAGTCGCTGGAGAAGTCTAGTTGGGTGTTTGGTTGGAGTTGTTGCCCAAGTCTAAGAATGCAATTGTAAAAATTTGGAAGCAAAACCTTAAAATTACCTTTTAACTTTTAAAACCCTAACTTGGTCACCTTATTTTGAGAAAATACAGAAGGCGAGGCCATTGTCGCCTCTCGCCTTTGTCGTCATTGTCACTATGGTGTCGCCTTTTGAAGATTGTCTTGCCATAAAGCTAAAAGGCGACGAAGGGTCGCCTCGCCACTAGCGACATAGCAATCGCCTTTCACAACACTGGGCTAGCCAGCTGTCATCGATCGTTACAATTGATTAGAGGAATTAGTTAATTAAGTCATGCTTAGGAGTTGTGTATATATAAAGAACGTAATCATTTCATTTGATGATATCATCACAATTTACTTTTCTAAAATATCTTCTTCTCCTTTGCTTGTCTTCTCTCACACATTTGGTTATGCCCTAAGGTTCCATAGTAAGAAATTGGGCTCGAGCTCAACTCACATGGTAGCAGAGTACAAGAAACTTGTCATCCGCTAACTGTGCAGATGAGAAAAGTTTGGTTTTCACAATTTATAAATGATGAATGAAAAGATTGACCCCACACACCCACAAGAAGCATCATTCAGATACTCATGGTTTGATTTTAATTCTGCCACGACTCACCAGTTAAAACTATGGATTGTGGCAACAATCGATGCGAATTGCTCTTCAAGCTAAGAGAAAATTGGGGTTTGTAACCAACACTTGCAAGAAAGGTTCTTTCAAAATAGAATTGCATGTGGAACAAGAGACATGCAATGCAATTGAGCTCTCCTTGATCATCAGTATGGTGTCGAAGTACAGTCTTAGTAGAATAGTTTATGCATCAAATGCTCATCTAGTGTGGGATGATACTAAGGAGATCTTTAATAAGATTAATTGAGTGCATATTGTCCAGTTACATAGGGAAATTGCAAGGATACAGGATATTGATTCCATCACAACATATTTTACCAACTTTAAGGAATTTTGGGAAAAATATGATGCATTAGTGCCATCACCAGGATGTGTATACGCAAAATCCAAGGATTATACTCTGCATCTGCACAGACAGAGGTTACTTCAGTTCCTCAGTTGATTGAATAACTCCTATGACCAAGTGATGAGGCAGATTATTATGAAAACTACTGAACCGACACATAATCAAACGTATGCAATGATAATTGAGGATGACGGTCAGAATCCAGTCCTTTCCCGGCATTAGGAAGTAAAGGAGATACTGTTCTGTGAAACAGGTACAAGATAACTTATAATGGCAAGAAACCAAACACGACAGTGATTACTGTAACGAAACTGGTCACCTTAAAGAAAATGCTACAAACTTGTGGGATGATAAGCAGATATCAAGTCAAAAGGCAATATGCAATTCATAATGTGGCTGATACTTTGAAAATGAAAAGTTGACATGAGTACATGAATTAAAAAGCAATAGTGCTAGTTCTGCAAGAGGACACTACTGAGATCAGATAGATAGGTTCTGAACATCCAGAACAAGGATGATACTGTGCATCAAGCCATCAAGTAAAATATAGAAGGTTCACATACAGAATGAATAGTAAAGCATGTATTGACTGCAGCAGTCCAGAAAACTACAGAGGAAGTCTTAGGCATAAAAGACTATTCCATGCCTCTATTGGTACCACGAAAAATGTAGAGTTTTTTCTGCATAAAACTGTTGATTTGGCTGTGAGTAATGACTGACCTATTTGTCCGCTATCTAAGCAAAGTAGCTGATTTTTCCAAGGAGCACTACTAGAAGTGATAGACCATTAGCAAATGGATGTTTGGGAGCCATATAAATTTCCTACTCATAATAGGAAGCATTGCTTCTTGACACTTCTTGATGATAGTTCAAGAAATACATTGTTAGGCTGGCTCTGACACTGTTAGAAACTGTGTATATATATAGAATGCAATCACTTTTTTTTTTATTTGCACCCGACTAATCCCGTGGGTGCACAGGCCCTCGGCAAGGAGTTTCCCGCAAGTGCACCACGGTTAATTCAGGTTTTACCCAGTCCGATGGCATAGAATGCAATCACTTCATTTGATAATATGATCAAATTTACTTTTCCAAAATATTTTCTTCTTCTCCTCTTGCTTGTAGATTTTTCCCAAAGGTTTCATAGTCAGGACATGAGCTCTAGCTGAACTGACAGCCCCCCACCCCCTGCCCCCAACACACACACATAAATAGTTGGGATACACGACCTGAATCATATGTACCCATTCTGTTATATTTGGCCATGTTTCATTCCACTATTTGTCTAGAAAAGATATGGTCTCTCGGATACTAGTGGTTCGCTAAATCACAAAATTATATGGGCACCTAACCAAGGAATCTTCACATAAACTAGAAAGACTAGTAAAAAAATTGGGACGTAAGCTAATAGAACTAAACTTTAATCCCAAGTACATGGCGGAAAATCCTTATCAACCTACACATACACACACAATCAGAGATTATGTCCACGTCAAAAATCTAAGCGAGCAAAAAAAGAATTGAGGAAAACAAAAAGGAAGACATATCTCAGGCTTAACATAATAACGTTTTTCTTTTACTAATTTAAATTTGCTCACCGGGACACAAACAAAGGTTTTCATTTACTTCCTAATTCTTTTACATTTAATTTTTCTACTAGAACGAAAAAGAAAAGGTAATCAATGAAGAGAATTATACCGATGAAAGTCCCGAGATAATGAAGATCTCAAGGCAATCTAATCCGCTGGTGGAAAATGGAAGCTGGATGTATTGCTCCTAGGGATTCTTCTTCTTTTACACTACTTCTCTAAATTTATCTACTTGTTTCTCCTTTACGTCTCATGTTGAAAGGAGAAGCAGACAACCCAAACTGCGATGTCTTTTGCTCATTTTTACAGTCTCATCCTCAATGTTCTTCCAAATTCCTCTTAAGGCCCCAATTGTTTTCCCCTCTCCCCAGATCCTCTATTTTCTGTTAATTTTAGAATCTCTAGTTAGGGAAGGGTGGACATGCCACGCTATGATATCGTATACTTTGAAATTTGATATATATTGTAAATATTAAGGAGGCATCAAGTGTCCTCCATGACTTACAAAGAATGTCTTGTAATCGTCTATGTGTCATTTCTTGCCAAAGTAACTTGGCAAGAGTGACACTTGTCCCCACTCCCCAAATGGCTATAAATAGCCTTAGTGGAAAGAGAGAGAATAGATGGAAAAAGTTGTAAAAAATTCCCTTTTAATATTTAATATATTTTATAATTTTCCTCTTCGTATTTCTTTAAATATTAGCCTTCATAACACGTTATCAGCACGAAGCTTTGTCCGTTTTCAAACCACTTTAGACAGGTAAAAAGGGTAAGACTTTTATATTCATAAAAATGTCTAATATTACTAAACTTGAATTTACTGCCTTGGATATATCGGGAAAAGGCTATTCACCGTGGGCACTAGATGTCGAAATCCATCTGGATGCGATGGGTCTGGTAGACATCATCAAAAAAATAATCAAGCATCCAGTCAAAACCGGGCCAAAGCTATGATATTTCTCCGCCATCATCTTGACAAGGGGTTAAAAATGCAATATCTTACTCTAAAAGATCCCCTTACGCTGTGGAATAATCTAAAAGATAGATATGACCACCTGATGCGATGTTTATTCTTCCACAGGCGCGTCACGATTGGTTAAATCTGAGGTTAATGAATTTTAAAAGTAGAACTGAATATAATTTTGCTCTATATAGGATTATATCGCAGTTAAACTTGTGTGGAGGGAATGTTACTAAACATGATAAGCTTGAAAAAACATACTCCACATTCCCTCCCGCAAATATGCTCCTGCAGCAGCAGTATCGGGGGATAGGTTTTAAAAAGTATTCTGAATTACTTTCACACCTTCTAATTGCTGAACAACATAATGATTTGTTGATGAAAAATCATGAGAGTCGACCTGTTGGTTCTACGCCGCTCCCTGAAGTAAATCAGGCGCATTATAACCAACGAGAAAGAGTCGTGGCCCCAGTCGTGGTCATGGCCGTGGTCGAAGGAGAAACTATAATCATGATGGTCATCTTGCACCAAGGAATGATCAGTAATATAAAAAAAAAGAGTGAAAGGCAGGAAACAGTGTCGAAAAAGAATTCAGAAAGTATATGCCACAGGTGCGGCAAAGTAGGGTATTGGTCGCCTACATGTCGATTATCCAAGTGTCTGGTTCAGCTATATCAAGCATCCTAAAAAAGGAGCGATAATGTTCCGGAAATAAACTTTATCGCTGAAAATAATGTTGAACCCATACAGCAGATGGGTAATAATGCAGAGGCAAATTTTATATCTGAAGATAACATTGAGCCTATGCATTTGGATGTCACTGATTTTTTGTATCTCCCTGAAGGAAAAATGATCACTGATGAGCCTTCTGTAGTCTAGATAACTTTCTGTCTTTCTGTTTGCTTATGTATGTTGGTATGTTAATGTTCTTCTAGTTTCTGTACATAAAGAAAGTATGTAATGACTTTTGTTAATAATAATATTTACGTTATTTTATTTTTGAAGAAAATATGGATATGCCTCAAATTTTATTTGGATCAATGATCAATCGTGAGGATATTTGTGTAATTGAT
>JBCEWC010003275.1:0-16073 GCA_038996855.1 Solanum aculeatissimum
AATTTCTTAGAATATAAAAATTGTTTAAATTTTTTTCATATAAACTTAATGGAATTGGGGTATGTTAATGCATTATGTCATTTTCTAGATTTCTAGGTACTCTAAAGATGACTTAGTCATTCAATATTTTCAAAAAGTCAAACTTGATAAATAAATTAGGTAAAAAAAATTGTCTTGTCTTGGATTCTTAAAATTGACAAGTAAAAATAAAAACCAAATTAGAATTTTTTTAACATATAATTGTGAACGAAGAGAGTATTATGTGTGGTGGTTCGCGAAATTAATTCCCAATTTAAAGCATTGTATATTGTGTTAATATTGTATGAATGGATGAAAGTGAGTGGAAATTTGATGTTTATTGTTGTAGCATTAAATTTCTTAGTTGTGTTTCTTCTCCAACAGAACCCTTTTTGCCCAGTGCTTTTGGTCCTTCGTTTGACCCAACATCTTACTATGTAGTGCGGCTTGGGATGTGTATATGTATGTATATGTTTTTTTTTGTATTAATATTGGGGGTTTGTATCATAAGAATAACCATTAGAATTATATTATTTGAAGGGTTTAAGACTAAACCTTAGGCTTGAAATTTAGGAACTAAATTATCGAATTAGATTAAATTTTTGAGTTTAGGTTAGGTCAAATAGTAATATGGGTGTTGTTCATTTCAAAATTTAATTGTGAACTCTTAATTGATTAGATCGTGGTGCTACAGATTCTACTCGAAAGGGAAAGACTCAAGTGTTTGATTGGTCGCTATTCGACTAAGGCAAATGAATTTCTTAACCTTTGTTAAGTATATAGAATCTCGTGCTTCCTTGTGTGAGGTGTTGAAAATGATTTTTTTTGAATTATTGAGTTAGTGTTGATGTGGTACCAAGAATATGTTGTTGTGAATTATGCATTGTATTAAAATTAGTCATCTCCTCATTATGGTGTAAATATGTCTATTGCATTGACAATTGTGACAAGTGTTATGTGAACTAAGAAAGAATAAGAATTCAAAAGGATGTATCATTTCGAGGGACGTGTTACTATGATTCGAGGGTCGTGTCGCACATCGCGACGGATGCATGGACTAAAAGCCCCTCATGGGTCCCGAGCTGAGAGACAGAGAGAGTGTATCACTAGGCTAGACATGCATCATTATACCTGACATTATTGCATTGCACATCTTTATTATTTATAAATTTGTGAGTGCCTTTTTGTGAAACTTATGGTGGACGTACTTGATCCCTTGTGTGGTTGATCTATAATTGTTGGTGTGATATTATTGAGCTATACGATATGTAAATTGTGAGCTGTTAGATTGGGATAGTTTTATGCAGGTTCGGTCGGAGTATAGGAGTACTTGTATTCTATCTTACTTAATTCTGTGTTTAGTAGTTCACTTGCTGGGTACCGTGTGTTTGGTACTCACCCCTTGCTACTACATTTTTGTAGGTTAAGAAACTGGATCTTCGTGATACCCTCTCTATTCTTCCTAGTTCGAGGCTTCTTGTGGAGATTGTGTGAGGTAGCTGTTTGACATCCCAGCGAACTCTCACTCTTATTTATGATTTTGTTTTATTTTAGAGACAATATCATTTGAGACTTGTGTTTTCTTTTGAATCTATTGTAATAATTAAGATGCTTGTGCACATGATAACCAGGTTTTGAGGATTTTTAATTGACTCATTATTCGTAGTTAAACATTTATTTTTATTATTTCTTTCGCACTTTATCGTTCTAATTGAGTTTTTGGCTGACTTGTCTTGGTGGGGATAAGACGAGTGTCACACACCCTTTTTTGTGTCGTGACATTATTAACGTGTCTACTTAATTTTATTATGTCATTTATATTAATTATTATTTAATAATTTCTTCGTCTACTTCAACTTTGAAATTGCAATATTACCCGTAATAAATTATTTTCTCGTGTAGGAGTAATATGTATTATTTAAAAACTACTTGAAAATATTATACATTCAAATAATTAAAATATATTAAAATTATTAATTCACATAAATTAAAACAACGAAAATAATATTTAGTGGATTTTAAGCTATTGATCACTCTCTGGATAAATGTTCTACGATGTTAAGTGATAATAAATTTTTCTTTTAATATTATCGCAAAAATATTTAATAATAATTGAGTTAATACCTTTAGCGTTATTTATATAGAGCTAGTTATAATACTTATATTTTTTAATTATTCATAATAATAATATAAATATAACGACGATTATATTATTATATACTTCTAATTCCCCCCTCCCCCCCCCAACCCACCCTTTTGCTTTGCATTTATTTCCAACTCCTTTTTTCATAAACAATTCTACTTCCTTCTCTTTATTTGTGCCTAAAAACTTCTTCCTTTACTTTTATTTTGTGACAAAATTAATTTTTTAAAATGTTAATTACTTTATTTAAAATATTTTATCTACACAATGTATTAGAGGTAATTATATATTTTAAATGATATTAAAATTACTATAAATCACAATAAATAATGATTTAAAATATTTTTAAAAAATATACAAAATTTGATCAGCGTCGAATGAATTTGAACAGATAAAACATCATACATTATTGAAAATTATGTAAAAAATATTATAAAATAACAATAATTAACAACTGAAAATATTTAAAAATAATATGAGAAATTATTGGTTGACTCTCTAATTTGATATGTTTAACTTGTATTGAAACAAAAGAAGTAAAATGTATTATTTGAAAATAATGTAAAAGGTTCTAGAAATCACAACAACTAAAAACATTTAAGAATTATATAAGAAAATTTGGTTGACTCTTTTAATTTCATCTACGTCACATAATATAGGTATTATTTTGCTTATGACGTTAAATTACTTTTAATCACAAAAAAATGATTTACTTTTCAAAATGTCATCTGTACTATATAAATTGAGACAATTTTTTTTTTATATATTGGGCTTGTACTGACATGGACATCTACTATCTAGTTTAAAAATATTTCGCAAAAATATGATGTTCAAGTTATATTTAGAAAACAATCATATAATATTTTAATTAATAAGGCATCAATATTTGGACTGTTTAGTGGATTCAAAATTTTAATTTTTAAAGTTTTTAGTATTCTTTTGATTTATCGATTTATATTCTACTATTTATTGTAATTCTTTTAAATTTTTATATAAATCTATAACTTATATTAAAAATTGAATTTAAATGAACCCGATATTAAATTTAAACGAATTATATATAATAAAATATAAAAAAGGTGATAAGAGCTCTTTGCATAGTTTACGAATTCTGCTTAGTAGGGACCTAAACACAGGAATTTTTTTTCTCAGAGTCAGACCACGCCTTATGACGAAAGGGGGAGTGCACATCTCGACGGTAGAAGTTTCTGAGAGGCGATCCTTGCAATCTAAACTTAATGCTCACCACCGATTGGTCCTCCCAAGCTTGTACTCAAAGACCATGCCGAACCCTGCATCAAAGTCTTGTCACCCTGCCCGCTTGGGGGTACGAAATATTAGCCATAGAATTATTAAATCCTTTGTCTTGGTGCAAATAAAATTTTCACTTAATTTAATTGTCTAACATATACAAAAAAAATATTTTACAAAAATAATTTTATGCATAAAATATTTTGCGTAAATAGAGTCCAAGAATGTATCGCAATCCAAAGAATGTGATGTAAATAATGTATTCTAATATAAACTTTAATGACTGTTTAGTTTCATGGGTCGATTTAATTCGTAACCTATGAATCACATGAAGACAACTCATTAGTTCGTAAATTAACTAACATATATAAACACACAAAATAAGTTGAGAAGAACAAAATTGAATGCAAAATAAATAAAAAAGAAGAAATATGTGAGTTTTATCATATTTTGAATTGTTTGATATTCCATGGTACACTGAAATATGATAATTGACCTAAGAGTTGGTAATTTTTTTATATTTAGTCTTTATCGTATTAATACATATTAAGAAATTAGTTTTTGATTTTGATTAAGTATTTAGATCGTAGATGATGATTGGATGTTTAAATGTCCTTTCAATTTTACACTAAATGTGAAACCTTTATTAGAATTGATTTGCTTGAATGTGCATGACACATATATAATTGATGAACAAACTTGCGTAATTGTCTCTAAAGCTATAAATATGGCATCAAAAAGTATTATTGTTAATTTACACAAAGACAAGAAACTAAATAATGGTGATAATTACGATATCTGGAGATGTAAGATATAGTATGTCTTAGATGAGCAAAACGCGCTTGAAGGCATAAATCATGTTCTAAACTTGAAGAGTGTAACACTGCTCACCACATAATAGATCTAGAAGCTTAAAAAGCTTGGAAAAGGAGCAATAACTTTAAAAATGTCTCAATTTAGGAGCAAACTGAAAATATGATACTTGGAGCCTTGACTCGACATATTTTCTTTAAACTGACTTTTCTTTCTCAAAATTGATAATGCTTTCTCATAATTGGTAATGCTTTCTTTGTAAGAAAATAGCCATGCTCTTTACTATGGAAATTGGAACCACTCATTCTTAGTAATAACACATAATATCTCAATTCACTTAAACTCTGAAAATTATGCATAATAAATAGTAACGCAAGATGCTTTAACCGACTGGACTTCTCTTCAAAAACTGATATGCTAAGCTTGAAAAAAATATATAGTAAATAGACTTTTTGTACAATTCATATTGAAAGGGCAACTCAAGATACTTCTTTAACTCAACTCAAGATGCTTTGGACTTGATAAATTTTCATGAATTCTTTAGAGTAAAAAATATATGAACATAATATCTTGACATTCATAACTTAGTTTGACAATAAGGTAAAGTAATACAATAAAACACTTTAAAGAGATAACATATTCATATAACTCAAAGAAATTTACTCAAAATCAGAGAAGAAGACTTGAACTCAACCCGTAGTTTAATTTGGGCAGAAATTGATAGTCTATGATACAAAAAGGAAAGTAAAATAACTTTTGGGGAGCGTTACATATATGAAAATGAAGATTTGATTCGTCTACAAATGAAGATTCTGTCACCAAAAAGAAAAAATGAATCAAAGTTGAGTTCTCAATCTCTCTAGACCAACAATGTAACAACAACATTAACATACTTCAATTTTTTATTATAGACCCTTACAGTCTTCAGAATCACCTGCAAATGGTAATTCCATCACAAAAAAAAATGAAAAAAAAATTGAGTTCTCAATCTCTCAAGATCAATAACGTAACAACAACATTAACATACTTCGATTATTTGTTATAAATCCTTACAATCTTCAGAATCATCTACAAACGGTGATTCCATCACAAAAAAAAACAAAAAACAAAGTTGAGTTCTCAATCTCTCAAGACCAACAATGTAACAATAACATTAACATATTCAGATTATGTGTGATAGACCTTCAAAATCTTCAGAGTCGCCTGCAAATGGTGATTCCATCACCTAAAGGGACTTGAGAAATTTGAACTCTATTATCATTAGCTAAAAACTTGTTAAATTCAATTATGTAATGCCTACTTGGTTTTACTTCTTCCTCAACACACTCTTCTGGCATAGCAACTGTCCCAAACCAAAGTGTATTATCATACACTATTATACCACCAACCTTCACCAACTCCAATAATTTCTCATGGTACTTTTGATAATTATCTTTGTCAGCATCAACAAAAGCAAAATCAAAATTTTCTCTATTTTCATGCTGAAACAAATTTAAAATAAAAATAAAAATTATATTTCACATTTTTTCACAAAATAATAGTGTAATTTTCAAAACAACAACATATATATATTTATTCAAACATATTTAATCAAGTATATATTTCATATTTAATGAAACACTCTAGTTATATATCTAGTTAAATGTAAGCAGACTCTAATACCAATTATTGAAAAATAACACGATATCTAACGTGAATGTAGTTTGATAAACAACATACATGTAATTTAGATGACTAACAATTTATAAATATAAAATATTCAGACATCTAGATATAGACTTTCAAAATTCTATAGCACATACTTACCAGTTAAGATTACCTAAAACAATTTATTTATGTATTATACTTATTATTTACATATTTATTTTACTTACATTTTGCAAGAGTTCATCAAGGACTAATAATGCTGGTGATTGTATGAAATTTATTTTATGATCAACTTCAGCTTTTTTTATAATTGGCAATCCCATTTCATAAGTATCCTTGTCAATGTCTATGGCTGTAATCTGCATCCACATTAATTATTTCATAAATTAGATGTTATTTATGAAGAAGAAAATAAATATTTAGGGTTATAAATCAATAATATTACTCCATGATCTGTTTATCTTATTCTGATCTGACATGAAATTTAAAACAAACTAAATGTCTAACTAGCCCCTTAAACTTGACAAAAAATTATTAGTAATACAAGAAATTAATATATATATATATACAAATCGTGTCAAAAATTTAAGGGGCGATCTAAGTATTTATCCTTAAGATTTTTTTTAAAAGAAAATAATCTTGTGATTTTAAATTTTAAAAAAATATAAGATATATCAGAATGCTTTTTAATTTTACGATATTAAACATATTATGTAAAAATCAATAAATATATATATATAATTTTTAAAAATATCATAAATAAATTAAAACCAAGAAAATATATTTTTTTTTAAAAGTGAGATAACTAACCTTGCCATCTTGAGGAATTGTAAGTGCTGTAAGGAGCAAAGAATAACCAGTAAAAACACCAATTTCAATAGTTTTTTTTGGCATTTGCCAATTTTAGAAGTAGGGATATTAGTTGACCAGCATCTGGTGAAGTTGCCATTAGACTACTGTATGAGCAGGGCCGGAGTCAGAAATTTTAATGAGAAATATCAAAAGTTAAGTTTAATCAGCGGCAGAGTCAGAAAATTTAACGAAAAATGTCAATTTTTTTTAAAAAAAAGACATAAATAATAAAATGAAGTGAAGATAAATAAAATTTACTGTGGATGATTTGCAGTAATAATTCTGATCTCTTTGAGAAGCTCTGGCTCTCTTGGATATACACTAGTCTCCATTACATACTTGTATAATCATAAAAAATAATATTAATGAATTAATTATAAGTTAGCAAAATAATAATAATAATAATAATAATGAAAATACAAATAAGAGTAACAATTAAATAGACATAAAAGTGAGAATACAATAATGAAAGAGAATCACTTTTTTTTTTATATTTTAATTTGTTTGTTTGAAGAATCATAATAGTTTAGTCAATTGTGGGTTATTTAAATTTTCTCCTTATTGATTCAAACATTTAATGTCCTTATACCCAAGTGTTTTCTCTTAAATTATGTGATTTTGATTTGACATGAAATTTTAAAAAATAAAAATATTTTTAAATTTTGTGATATTAAATAAAAAATTTATTAAGTATAGTAACATAGCATGATCTTAAACATATCACATTTTGAAAATTGAAATAAGTTTTTTTTTTTATAATTGGAGGTACAAAAAGGAAAATCAAAAGAAAAAAATTATAACATGAAGAATCGAACCCTCCCCAATAAGATGAAAATTCATGTAAACATCCACCTAATAAATTTGATTGTTATCAAAAAGAAAAAGAAAATTAAAACAAATTAAAGAAATTAACAAATAAATTAAAATGAAAAAAATAATTACAAATAGGTAGGTACCTCAAATAATTCTTTTCTCTGCAACAATCCCTTTGAGTTAACCATTTCATTTTGTTACACAAAATAGGAAGAGGAAGGAAAAGGAATATTTATATTAGCACTTGGTTGTAATTTTAAGTAGTTATGATTTTTTTGAAAAGTTGTGAATTTTTTGAAAAGTTGTGACATTTTGAAGGGTTATAATTTTTTTGAAGGGTTGTGGTTTTTTTTGAAGGGTTGTGACTTTTGTGAATGATTGTTTGTTTTTCAAATGGTTATGACTTTTTCAAATGATTGGGACATGCTAAAGTACCGTTTAATCGGTTGTGATTTTTAAAAAAAGTTATTACTTTTTCGAAGAGTTATAAATTGTGATTTTTTTGAAATGTTTAAAGTTGTAAATTTTTCAAAAAGTTATCACGTTTTCGAAGGGTTATAACTTTTCCCAAGGATTGTGACATTTTTGAAGGATTGTGACTTTTTCGAAGGGTTTTTTCAAAAGATTGTGACTTATTCAAGGAGTTCTAACTTTTTTGAAAAGTTGTGACTTTTTTTGAAGGGTTATGACTTTTTCGAAGGATTGTGACTTTTTTTTAGGGTTGTGACTTTTGCGAAGGGTTGTTATTTTTCTGAATGGTTATGATTTTTTCAAATGACTGGGACATGCTAAAGTACCATTTAATCGGTTATGACTTTTTTGAAGAGTTGTGACTTTTTCAAAGAGTTATGAATCGTGAACTTTTTTGAAAGGTTTTGACTTTTTCAAGGAGTTGTGGCTTTTACGAAAATTGTGAATTTTTCAAAAAGTTATGACATTTTTGAAGGGTTATGACTTTTCCCAAGGGTTGTGACATTTTTGAAGGATTGTGACTTTTTCGAAGAATTTTTCAAAATGTTGTGACTTTTTCAAGGAGTTGTGACTTTTTCGAAAAGTTGTGACATTTTTGAAGGGTTATGACTTTTTTTGAAGGGTTGTTGGTTTTTTGAAGGATTGTTACTTTTCCGAATGGTTATCACTTTTTGAAATGGTTGGAACAGACTAAAGTACCGTTTAATCGGTTGTGACTTTTTCGAAGAGTTATGAATTGTGATTTTTTCGAAAGGTTTTGACTTTTTCAAAGAGTTGTGACTTTTTTGAGAAGTTGTGAATTTTTCAAAGAGTTATAAAGTTATTCGAAGGGTTATGACTTTTTCCAAGGGTTGTGATATTTTTGAAGGATTGTGATTTTTTCGAGGGATTTTTCAAAAGGTTATGACTTGTTTAAGGACTTGTGACTTTTTCAAAGAGTTGTGACTTTTTTAAGGGTTATGACTTTTTCGAAGGGTTGTGAATTTTTTGAAGGGTTGTGATTTTTGCGAAGGGTTGTTACTTTTCCGAATGGTTATGACTTTTTCTAATAGTTGGGACAGACTAAAGTATCATTTAATTGGTTGTGACTTTTTAAAAAAGTTATCACTTTCTCAAAGAGTTATGAATTGTGATTTTTTCGAAAGGTTTTGACTTTTTCAAAGAGTTGTGGCTTTTTCAAAGAGTTATGATGTTTTCGAAGGGTTATGACTTTTCCTAAGGGTTGTGAAATTTTTGAAGGATTGTGACTTTTTTGAAGGGTTCTTCAAAAGGTTAGTGACTTTTTCGAGAAGTTGTGCCCTTTTTGAAGGGTTGTGCCCTTTTTCGAGAAGTTGTGCCCTTTTTCGAGTGGTTGTGATTTTTTTGAAGAGTTGTGACTTTTGCGAAAAGTTGTTATTTTGCCGAATAGTTATGACTTTTCAAATGGTTGGGACAGGCTAAAGTACCATTTAATCAGAAACGATGTCTTTTGAATTTTGTTAACGTGTATTGAGTTATTTGATTGATTTTTACAATATTAAATTATTTAAGAAAAAATAAATAAAAATTATATGACAGTGCCACGTAGGCGGACCTAACATTCTCTTATATTATGTTTAAGGGGTTCATTAGAATTTCTTTTGGTAGAAATTATTCTATTTATATATGTTTGAAATAATTTTTTATGTATACACATTTGATGTCAATTTCCCTTTGATTAATTTGTGTGTCTACTTCTTCAAAATTTAAACTTTTTAAGTGAAAATTCTGACTCCGCCACTGACGTGATATTGAATGATTTTTGTTTTGAGTTTTTGTATGTTTTTGTATTATAATACACGTTTTAGGAGTGAGTAATTATGTGTGAGGAATTTGATCATAATAACTTAGTGATAAGTAGGCCAAATACGATTATACTAAATATATTATTATTATTAATATATTTTATTTATAATTAATTTTTTTTTTGTTTACATCTACCTTCATCTAATTTTTAGTAACATAGTATGTGATTAATATTTTTGTAAATTTTTTATATACATTAAAAATTTATCACATATTTAAAACGATCCCTCAAATATATTTGTTGGACTAGGTCTATAGATATTTAATAAAATTTTGACAAAGTGATATTGCGTGATATTATTTTCACTAATGTGCATTTACTTTTGTTGTTATATCTTTTTATTTTATACGTAATTATTTAAAATAAATTAACAAAAAAAGGATTATATTTTTTCTTTTAAGACGTTTTTCATCTCTCACGCATCTCTCAACTACCATCTTAAATATATTTTCATCTCTTTTGAATAAATGTTCTATGGTCATTATGTTAGTTGTGACCACCACAACAAACTACACCCGAAGTGGTAATAGATTTTTCTTTTAGTATTATCGTAAATATTTAATAATAATTGAGAAAAGTTATTACATATAGAGTCACTAAATTCTTTAGCGTCATTTATTTATATAGAACTGATTATAAATACTTATATTTTTTAATTATGGGAGGAATGACTTGGATGATCCTTGTACTTGACTCCGATTGTAAGTTGGACCCTTATACTTACGTTTTTCCAACTAAACTCTTACGCTCATTAAAACACAATATTTTAAACACCTCTGATCATTGACCAAACATATGTGACATCAATATTGCTGACTTTATATGCATTAAAAAAATTATCACATATTTAAAAAGATCCACAAAAAGAAAAATAGTCTAATTTGTTTAGAATGAAGATATAAAAAAATTAAACGTTATTTAGAATAAATTAACAAAAAAAGGATTTATTTTTTCTTTTAAGACGATTTTCATCTCCCACGCATCTCTCAACTACCATCTTATGAAAAGTTTTAATCTAAAGGGAGGTCTAATCTAGAGGGTAATAGAACACCCAATAATTTTAGCTATGAAAATCCTAAAATAACATTTCTTTATATTTCAATTTTTGTGACAGGATTTGACTAATTACAAAATTTAAGGGTAAATAGTTTCGTTAAGAATAAAAAAAAAATTTTAAAATAAATTTATTTCTAATTATAGAAAAATAACTTTTTTTTAAAGAAATCATATAAATTAAAACAACGAAAATAATATTTAGTGGATTTTAACCCATTGATCACTCTTTGAATAAATGTTATAGGATCATTATGTTTGTTGTGACCACTACAACAAACTAGAATCGCTAAAGTCTTTAACGTTATTTATATAGAACATATTATAAATACTTATATTTTTAATTCTTGATAAAAATAATATAACAATGATTATATTTTGTGACTAAATAATTATTGTTTTATTGTGGTGGCGTAATATTTTTGAAAACAATTTTATAATATTTTAATGAATAAGTGTCAATTTTTGGAATGTTAAGTGAATTCAAAATTTAAATTTTATAACTTTTAAGATTTTTAGTATTTTTTTATTTATGAGTTCATATTTATTGTTTATTGTAATTCTTCTAAATTTTTATATAAATTTATAATTTATATTAAAAATATTAAATTCAGATGAACTCGATACTAAATCTAGACAAACTATAGTAATAAAATATAAAATGGCGATAAGATGTGAAATGTTAGCCATAGAACGTGCCCATAATAAAATAAGATGGTTATTGCCACTAAAGTCATGTTAGTTGACATTTCAATAATTATTAAATTCTTTGTCTTTATCGATGGTGGAAATAAAATTTTCTTTTATTGGCAAAAGAAAAAAAGTTCAAACAAATATGCTCAAAAAAGAGTCAAAATTGAGTTTTCAATCACAGTCTCTCTAAATCAATAACAATATACTCAGTCTTACTCTAAATATTTAAGGACAAAAAGACTGCTTCTGATGTATACTCAAAATCTTCAGAGTCACCTATAAATGATGATTACATGATTACATCACCTATATTGACTTGAAAAAAAGAAGTCAAAAATCGAGTTTTCAATCACTGTCTGTCTAGATAAGCAACATCATACATTGTCTTACCCTTAACTTTTAAGAAGAAAAGGATTGTTTAATTATGATAAATCCTCGAAATCTTCAGAATTGCCTATAAATGGTGATTCCATTGCCTATAATTTTATGATAAAGTTGGCCCTGAGCCCCGGGCAGTGCCAGAAACCGTGGGCTAACACCCACGAAAAACTGCCGAGATCGTATGTTTCCTGTTCCTAGGCCCATAAAATCATACTAGGCAATTTTCAACTCCACCGGATCACCTAGGGCTCTAGCCGGGCTCGTTACGAACCCCTTGGTATAATGTTTTGGGAAAGTTAGCCCCGAGTCCCGGGCAGCGCCAGGAACCGTGGGCTAACACTCACGAAAAACTGCTGAAATCACCCATTTCCTGTTCCTTGGCCCATAACATCCTACCAGGCGATTTCAAATGCTGCGGGGCCACCTGGGGCCTTGTCGGGCTCGTTACGAACCCCTCAGTATAATATTTTCAAGAAAGTTGTCCCCAAGCCCCGGGCAACGCCAGGAATCGTGGGCTAACACTCATGAAAAACTATCGAAATCGCCTGTTTCCTAGTCCTTGGCCCATAAAATCCTACCAGGCGATCTCCAATGCAGCCAGACCACCTGGGGCTCTTACTAGACTCGTTACAGACCCCTCAGTATAATTTTTCAAGAAAGTTGGCCCTGAGTCTCGGGAAGCGCCATGAACCATTGACTAACACCCATGAAAAACTGTTGAAATTTCTTGTTTCCTGTTTCTTGGCCTATAAAGTCCTACCAGCCGATCTCCAACACCGCTGGAAAGCCTGAGGCTCTTGCCGGGTTTGTTACGGACCCCTCGGTAAAACTTTTTGAGAAAGTTGGCCTCGAGCCCCGGGCAGCGCCAGTAACCGTGGGCTAACACCCACAAAAAACTATTGAAATCGCCTGTTTCCTATTCCTTGGCCCATAAAATCCTACCAGGTGATCTCCAACACCGCCGGACCACCTGGGATCTTTTCGGGTTTGTTATGAACCCCTCAATATAAATTTTTGACAAAGTTAGCCCCGAGCCCCAGGCAGCGCTAGAAAATGTGGGCTAACACTCATTAAAAACTGATGAAATCACGTGTTTTCTATTCCTTGGCCCATAAAATCCTACCAAGCGATCTCCAATGCCTCTGGCACACCTGGGGCTCTTGACGGGCTCGTTACAGACCCCTCAGTATAAATTTTCAAGAAAGTTGGTTCCGAGCCCTGGGTAACAGTATGAACCGTGGGCTAACACCCACGATAAACTACAAAAATTGCCTGTTTCTTGTTCCTTAAGCCATAAAATCCTATTAGGCGATCTCTAACTCCACCGGGCCACCTGGGGCATTTTCCTGACTCATTATGAACCCCTTGGTATAATTTTTTGGCTAAGTTGGTCCCGAGCCCCGGGCAGCGTCAGAAATCGTGGGCTAACCCACAAAAAATTACCAAAATCGCTTGTTTTCTATTTCTTGGCCCATAATCCTACCAGGCGATCTTCAATGCCGCCCGGCCACTTGGGGCTCTTGCCAGGCTTGCTATAGACTCCTTGATATAATTTTTCAGGAAACGTTTCCGTGAGCCCTGGGCAGCGCCAAGAACCGTGGGCTAATACCCGTAAAAAATAATCAAAATCACCTATTTCCTGTTCTTTAGCCCATAAAATCCTAACAGAATCTCCATCGCCGCCAGGACACCTGGGGATTTTGTCGGGCTCATTACAGAACCCTCGATATAATTTTTCGAAAAAGTAATCCCCAAGCCCTGAGCAACGCCAGGATTCGTGGACTAACACCCATGAAAAACTGCCAAAATCTCTGGTTTCCTGTTCCTTGGCCCATAAATTCCTACATGACGATCCTCAATGCTCCCGGGCCACCTAGGGATCTTTCTGTGTGCGTTATGGACCCCTCGGTATAATTTTTTGATAAAGTTGGACCTTAACCCTAGGCAATGCCAAGAACCGCAGACTAATACCCACGATAATCTACCAAAATCACCTGTTTCCAGTTCCTTGTCCCATAAAATCCTACCAGGAGATCTCCAACGCCACTTGGCCACATGGGCTCTTGTCGGACTTATTACGGACCCCTCGGTATAATGTTTTGGGAGATTTGGCCCGAACCCTAGGTAGCGCCAGGAAAAGTGGGCTAACACCTATGAAAAACTACTGAAATTATTTATTTCCTGTTCCTTGGCCCATAAAATCCTACCAGGCGATCTCCAATGCTGTTGGGCCATCTAGGGCTCTTGCCGGACTCATTATGGACCCCTCGGTATAATATTTTAGGAAATTTAGCCCCGAGCTGTGGTCAACGCCAAGAACCGTGGGATAACACCCACGAAAAACTACTGAAATTGCCTGTTTCCTATTCCTTAGCCCATAAAATCCTACAAGACGATCTCCAACACCAACGACCACCTGAGCTCTTGCCGGGCTAATTACGGATCCCTCGGTATAATTTTCATGAAAGTTGGCCCCGAGCCCAAAGTAGTGCAAACAACCATGGGGTAACACTCACGAAAAACTGCATAAATCGCCTGTTTCCCTTTCCTTGGCACAAAAGATCCTACCATGCGATCTCTAATGCCACCGGGCCACCTGGGGCTCTTGTCGGGTCATTATGAACCCCTTGTTATAATATTTTGGGAAAGTTTTCCTCGATCCCGGGGCAGCACCAGAAACTGTGGGCTAACACCCACGAAAAACTATTGAAATCACCTATTTTCTTTTCCTTAGCCCATAAAATCTTACCAGGTGATCTCCAACACCGTCGAGCCACGTGGGGCTCTTACCGGTTGGCTATGGGTGCCTCAGTATAATTGTTTAGGAAATTTGTCCCCTAGCCTCGGGCAATGCCAGGAACTGCGGGCTAACACCCACAAAAAACTGTCGAAATCGCTTATTTCCTGTTCCTTGGCCAATAAAATTCTACAAGGAGATCTACAACGCCGCCGGGCCACCTGGGGATCTTGTCGGGATTGTTACGGACCCCTCAGTATAATGTTTCGTGAAAGTTGGCCCCGAGCCCCTGTCATCGCCAAGAACTGTGGGCTAACTCCCACGAAAAACTTCTGAAATTGCCTGTTTACTGTTCCTTGGCCCATAAAATCCTACCAGGCGATCTCCAATGCCGATGGGCCAGTTGGGGCTCTTTCCAAACTCAATACAGACCCCTTGGTGTATTTTTTCAGTAAAGTTGGCCCTGTGCCCCATACAACGCCAGGAACCGCAGGCTAACACCCATTAAAAATTGTCAAAATCGCCTGTCTCCTGTTTCTTGGCCCATACAATCCTACAAGGAGATCTCCAACGCAGTAAGGCCACTTGGGGCTCTTTTCGGGCTCGTTATGGACTACTCGGTATAATATTTCGAGAAAGTTAGCCCTAAGCTCCGGGCAGTGCAAGGAACCTTGGGCTAATACCCACAAAAAAATCCAAAATCGCCTGTCTCCTATTCCATGGCCCATAAAATCCTACCAGGCGATCTCCAATGCCGTCGGGCCACCTGATGCTCTTGTCGAGCTTGTTACAGACACTTTAGTATAATTTTTTGTGAAAGTTGGACCTAAACCCCAGGCAGCGCAAGGAACCGTGGGCTAACACCTACAAAAAGCTACCGAAATCGCTTGTTTCGTGTTCCTTGGCCCGTAAAATCCTTCCAGGCGATCTCATACGCCGCTGGGACACTTGGGGCTCTTGCTGGGCTTGTTACAGACCCCTCGATATAAGTTTTCATAAAACTTAGCCCCGAGCCCTAGGTAGCGTCCGAAATCGTGGGCTAACACCCATAAACAATTATCAAAATCGCTTATTTTCAGTTCCTTGGTCTATAAAATTCTACCATATGATCTACAACGCCACTGGGAAGCTTGGAGCTCTTGCTGGGCTCGTTACGGACCTCTCGGTATAATTTTTTTGGGAAAGTTGGACCCGAGCCCCGGGAAGCGCCACAAATTGTGGGCTAACACCCATGAAAAATTACCAAAATTACCTATTTCTTGTTCTTTGCCAAACAATTCCTACCGAACAATCACCAATTCTGCTGGGCCACTTGGGGCTCATTCTAGGCTTGTTACAGACCCCTCTATATAATACTTTTGAAACATTAGCCCCGA
>JBCEWC010003275.1:16083-30905 GCA_038996855.1 Solanum aculeatissimum
TAAAACCCATGAAAAACTATCGAAATTGCCCTTTTCCTCTTCCTTGGCCCATAAAATCCTACCAGGCGGTCTCCAACGCTGCCGGTCCACCTGAGGCTCTTGCCGGGATTGATACGAATCACTCAATATAATTTTTTGGGAAAGTTGGCCCGAGCCACGGGCAGAGCTAGAAATCGTGGGCTGACACCCTCGAAAAACTATTGAAATCGCTTGTTTCCTATTCCTTGGCGCATAAAATCCTACAATGTGATCTCCAACGCCACCGCCTGGGGATCTTGCAAGGCTCGTTACGGACCCCTCGATATAATATTTTGAGAAAGTTGTCCTCGAGCCCCGGGCAACACCAAGAACCGTGGGCTAACACCCACGAAAAACTGATAAAATCACATGTTTCCTATTCTTGGCCCAAAATATCCTACCAGGGGGTCTCCAATGCTTCCAGGCCACCTTGGATCTTGCTGGGCTTGGTACGAACCCCTCGATATAAACTTTCAGGAAAGTTGGCCCCGAGCCCAGGGCAATACCAGGAACCGTTGGCTAACACCCATGAAAAATTACCAAAATTGCTTGTTTTCTGTTCCTTGTCCCATAAAATCCTACCATGTGATCTTCAACGTCGTTGGGCCACCTGGGTCTCTTGACGGACTCATTACAAACCCCTAGGTATAATTTTTCAGGAAATTTGGCCCCGAGTCCCAGGCAATGCCACACATTATAGGCTAATACTCACGAAAAAATACAGAAATTACCTATTTCCTGTTCCTCTTCCCATAAAATCCTACCAGGAGATCTCCAACACCGCTGGGACACCTTGGGCTCTTGCCGGGCTCATTACGGACCCCTAGGTATAATATTTTAGGAAAGTTGGCCCCGAGCCCCGGGAAGCGCTTGGAACCATGGGCTAACACCCATGATAAACTGTCAAAATCGCATGTTTCCTGTTCCTTAGCCCATAAAATCCTACCAGGACGATTTGGGCAGTTTTTCATGGGTGTTAGCCCATGATTTCTAGCACTTCCCAGGGTTCAGGGCCAACTTTCTTGAAAAATTATACTGAGGGGTCCGTAACGAGCCCTGCATGAGGTCTACGTGGCCAGGTGGGGTTGGAGATGGCCTTATAAGGTTTTATGGGCCAAGGAAAAGGGAACATGTGATTTGGATAGTTTTTTGTGGGTTTTAGCCCACGGTTCCTGGCACTACCCTGGGCTCGGGGCTGACTTTCTCAGAAAATTAAACCCAGGGGTTCATAATGAGTCTCGCAAGAGGCCTAGGTTGCCCGACGGGGTTGTAGATGGTCTGGTAGAATTTTATGGGCCAAGGAACAGGAAACAGACGATTTGGGTAGTTTTTCATGGGCGTTAGTCCACGGTTCTTGGTGCTGCATGGGGCTCAGGGCTAACTTTCTTGAAAAATTATACTAAGGGGTACGTAACGAGCCTGGAAAGAGGCCCAGGTGGCCCAACGGGGTTGGAGATGGCCTGATAGGATTTTATTTTCCAAGGAACAGGAAATAAGTGATTTGGGCACTTTTTCGTGGGTGTTAGCCCATGATTCCTGGTGCTGCCCGAGTCTCGGGGCCAACTTTACCAAAATATTATACTGAGAGGTCCTTAACGAGCCTGACATCATGCCAGGTGGCCCAACGGGGTTGGAGATAGCCTGGTAGGATTTTATGGGTCAAGAAACTGGAAACATGCGATTTGGATAGTTTTTCATGCGTGTTAGCCCACGGTTCCTGGCGCATCCTAGGGCTCAGGATCAACTTTCCCAAAAAATTATTCCGAGGGGTCCGTAACAAGCCCAGAAAAAAGACCAGGTGGACCGAAGGGGTTGGATATGACCAGGTAAGATTTTATGGGCCAAGAAAAAGGAAACAAGCGATTGTAATAGTTTTTTGTGGGTGTTAGCCCACAATTCCTAGTGGTGCCCAGAGCTCGGGGTCAAATTTCTCAAAATATTAAAAAGAAGGGTTCGTAACGAGACTAGAAAGAGGCCCAGGTGGCACGACAGTGTTCGAGATGGTCTGATAGGATTTTATGGGTCAAGGAAAAGAAAAAAGGCGATTTGGGCAATTTTTCGTGGATGTTAGCCAATGGTTCCTGGCGCTTCCCGGGGCTCGGGGACAACTTTTCTAAAGAATTATATCGAGGGGTCTGTAACGAGCTTGACATGAGGCCCTGGTGGTCCGACGGGGTTGGAGATGGCCTGGTAGAATTTTATTTGCCAATGAACAGGAAATAAGCAATTTGGGTAATTTTTCATGGGTGTTAGCCCACGATTCCCGACGCTTCTCGTAGCTCGGGGCCAAATTTCCAAAAATCTTATACCGAGGGTCTATAACGAGACCGACTAGAGGCCCAGGTGGCTCGGCAGGGTTGGATATGGCTTAGTATGATTTTATGGGTCAAGGAATAGGAAACAAGACATTTGGACAATGTTTCGTGGGTGTTAGTCCATAGTTCCTTACATTGCTCAAGGCTCGGGGCCAACTTTTCCAAAATATTTACCGAGGGGTCCTTACTGAGCCCGACAAGAGGCCCAGGTATCACAACGCAGTTGGAGATGGCCTTGTTTTCGTGGATGTTAGCCCATGATTCATGGCGCTGCTCGGGGCTAAATTCTCAAAATATTATACCGAGGGGTCTGTAATGAGCCCAAAAAGAGGCCCAGGTGTCCTAACAGGGTTGGATATTGCTTAGTAGAATTTTATGGACCAAGGAACAGGAAATAGGCAATTTGGGCAATTTTTGTGGGTGTTAGCCCACGGTTCCTGGCGTTGCCCGGGGCTCGAGGCCAACTTTCCCGAAGTATTATACCGAGTGGTCCGTAACAGCCCAGAAAGAGGCCTAGGTGTCCCGGCATGGTTGGAGATGGCCTGGTGGGATTTTATGGCGCAGGGAACAAGAAATAAGAGATTTGGGAAGTTTTTTGTGGGTGTTAGCCTACGGTTCCTGGCGCTGCCTGAGGCTCGGGGCCAACTTTCCCTAAAAATTATATCGAAGGGTCCGTAACAAGCCTGGAAAGAGGCCCAGGTTACCCTGTGGGGTTAGAGATGACCTGGTAAGATTTTATGGGCCAAGAAACAAGAAAAAGGCAATTTGGGTAGTTTTTCATGGGTGTTAACCCACGGTGTTTGACGCTGCTCGAGGCTCGGGTCCAACTTTCTTGTAATATTATACCGTGGGGTCCTTAACGAGCCCAGAAATAGGCCCAGGTGTCCCTACAGGATTGGATATGATATGGCAGGATTTTATGGGCCAAGGAACAAGAAACATGTAATTTTAACAGGTTTTTGTGGGTTTTAGCCCACGATTCCTGGCGCTGCATGAGGCTCGGGTCTAAATTCCTCAAAATATTATACCGAGAGGTTCGTAACAAGCCCGACAAAAGGCCCATGTGTTCCAGCGAGGTTGAAGATGGCTTGGTAGGATTTTATGGGCCAAGGAATAGGAAATAGACAATTTATGCAGTTTTTTGTGGGTGTTAGCCTACGGTTTCTGGTGCTGCCCGAGGCTCAAGGCCAACTTTCCCATAATATTATATTGAGGGGTGCTTAACGAGCTCAGAAAAAAGCCCAAATTTCTCGGCTGAGTATGAGATGGCCTGGTAGGATTTTATGAACCAAGAAACAGGAAACATGCGATTTGAACAATTTTTCATGGGTGTTAGTCCACGGTTCCTGGCGTTGCCCGGGGTTCAAGGCTAATTTTCTAGAAACATTATATCGAGGGGTCCGAAATGAGCCCATAAAGAGACCCAGATGGCTCAGCAGTGTTGAAGGTGGCCTAGTAGGATTTTATGGGCTAAGGAGTAGGAAACAAGCTATTTGGGTAGTCTTTTGTGGGTGTTACGGTTCCTGGCGCTGCTCGGGGCTCAGAGCCAACTTTACCGAAATTTATACCAAGGGGTCCTTAATGAGTACGGCAAGAGGCCCAGGTGGCCCCGCAAGGTTGGAGATGGCCTGGTAGGATTTTATGGGCTAAGAAATAGGAGATAGGCAATTTTAATAGTTTTTCGTGGGTGTTATCCCACAATTCCTGGCACTGCCCAGGGCTCGGGGAAGAATTTCCCACAAAATTATATTGAGCGGTCCATAACGAGCGCGGAAAGAGGCCCAGGTGGCCCGACAGGTTTGGAGATGGCCTGGTAGGATTTTATGGGAAAGGAACAAGAATCAAGTGATTTGGGCAGTTTTTCGTGGGTGTTAGCCCACGGTTCCTGACGCTGCCCGGGGCTCAGGTTCAACTTTCTCAAAAAATTATATCGAGGGGTCTTTAATGAGCCCAAAAGGAGGCCCAGGTGTCCCGTCAGAGTTAGATATGACCTTGTAAGATTTTATGGGTCAAGGAACAGGAAACATTCTATTTGGGCAGTTTTTTATGTTTAGCAACAGTACCTTGCGCTGCCTGGGGCTCGGGGACAACTTTTATAAAAAAAATTATACTAAGGGGTACATAACGAGCCTAGAAAGAGGCCTAGGTGGCCCGGTGAGGTTGGAGATGTCTTAGTAGGATTTTATGGGCCAAGGAATACGAAACATGCAATTTTGTAAGTTTTTCATGTGTGTTAGCTCCCGGTTCCTGGTGCTGATGGGGGATCTGGGCCAACTTCCCAAAACATTATAAAGAGCAGTCCGTAACGACCTTGGTAAGAGGCTCAAGTGGCTCAGCGGGGTTAGAGTTTCCTGGTAGGATTTTATTTGCCAAGGAACAGGAAACAAGCGATGTAGACACTTTTTCGTGGGTATTAGTCCATGATTCCTGGTGTTGCCCAGGACTCGAGGCCAGCTTTCCCAAAATATTATACTGAGAGGTCCTTAAAGAGCCCGGCATCATGCCTAGGTGGCCTAACAGGGTTGGAGATGGCCTGGTAGGATTTTATGGGCCAAGGAACTGGAAACAGGCAATTTGGGCAATTTTTGCTGGGTGTTAGCCCACGGTTCCTGGCGTTGCTCCGGGCTTGGGGATAATTTTCCCAAAAACATATACCTAGCAGTCCGTAACGCATCCGGCAAGTGGCCCATGTGGTTCGACGGAGTTGGAGATGTTCTGGTAGGAATTTATGGGCCAAGGAACATGAAATAGGCGATTTGGGAAGTTTTTCGTGGGTGTTAGCCCACGGTTCCTGGCGTTGCCCGGGGATCAAGGCCAACTTTCCCAAAATATTATACTAAGGGGTCCACAATGAGCCCGGCAAGAGGTCCAGGTATCCCGGAGGGGTTGGAGATGGCCTGGTAGGATTTTATGGGCCAAGGAACCCAAAACAGGCAATTTGGGTAGTTTTTCGTGGGTGTTAGCCCACGGTTCCTGGCGCTGCTCGAACTAGGAGCTACCTTTCCCGAAAAATAATACTGACTGGTCCATAACGAGCATGGCAAGAGGCCCAGGTGGCCTAGCGGGGTTGGAGATAGTTTGGTAGGATTTTATGGGTCAAGGAATGGGAAAAAGGTGATTTGGGTAGTTTTTCGTGGGTGTTAGCCAACGGTTCCTGGTGCTGCTCGGGGCTAACATTCTTGAAAAATTATATCGAGCGGTCTGAAAAGGGCCTGAAAATAGGCCCAGGTATCCCAGCGGGGTTAGAGAGGGCCTTGTAAGATTTTATGGGCCAAGGAACAGGAAACAGACGATTTTGATAGTTTTTCGTAGGTGTTAACCCATGGTTCCTGGCGCTGACCGGAGCTAGGGGCCAAATTTATTGAACATTTATATCGAGGGGTCCGTAATGAGCCCGACAAGAGGCCCAAGTGGTCTGGCGGGGTTAAAAATGTCCTGGTAGGATTTTTTGGGCCAAGGAACAAGAAATAAACAATTTGGGCAGTGTTTCGTATGTGTTAGCTCAGGGTTCCTAGCGCTACCCAGAATCAGGGATATCTTTCCCAAAACATTATACCAAGGGTCCTTAACGACCCTGGTAAGAGGCCCAGTGGGGTTTGAGATGGCGTGGTAGGATTTTATGGGCCAAGGGACAAGAAACAAATGATTTGGATAGGTTTTTTGAGTGTTAGCCAATGGTTTCTGACCCTAGACCAGGGCACTGGACCAACTTTCTTGAAAAATTATATCGAGTGATCTGTAAAGAGACTGGAAAGAGGCCTAGGTGTCCCGGAGGGATTGGAGAAGGTCCGGTAGGATTTTATGGGCCAAGAAATAGGAAACAAATAATTTCAACAATTGTTTGAGGGTGTTAACCCACGGTTCAGAGCGCTACCCTGGGCTCGGGGCCAACTTTCCAAAAAGTTATATCGAGGGGTCCGTAACGAGCCCAGCAAGAGTCTCAAGTGGCCTGACACGGTTGGAGATGGCATGTTAGGATTTTATTGGCCAATAATAGGAAACAAGTGATTTGTATAGTTTTTGGTGGGTGTTAGCCCACGGTTCCTGGCGCTGCCCGGGGCTCGGGGATAAATTTCAAGAAAAATTATACCGAGGGGTCTATAACGAGCCCATAAAGAGGCCCAGGTGGTCCGGTGGGATTGGAGATGGCCTCGTAGGATTTTATAGGTCAAGGAACAAGAAACAAGTGGTTTCAACATTTATTCATGGGTGTTAGCCCACGGTTCCTGGCGCTGACCGGGGTTCGAGGCCACTTTTCCCAAAAAATTATACTGAGGGGCCGTAATGAGCCCGACAAGAGGCCCAGGTGGCCTGGTGGGGTTAGAGATGGCCTGGTAGGATTTTATGGGCCTAGGAACCAGAAATAGGAAATTTTGATAATTTTTCGTGGGTGTTAGCCCATAGTTCCTAGCACTGCCCGAGGCTCGGGGACAACATTCCCAAAATATTATACCCAGGGGTCCATAACGAGCCCGACAAGAGGCCCAGGTATCCCAGCGGGGTTGGACATGACCTGGTAGGATTTTATGGGCCAAGAAATAAGAAATAGACAATTTCGATAGTTGTTCATGGGTGTTAGCCCATGGTTAGTGGCGTTGCTCGGGGTCGGGGACAAAATTCATGAAAAATTAAACCGAGGGGTCCGTAACAAGCCTGGCAAGAGGCCCTGGAGGCCCGATAGGTTTGGCGACAGCCTGGTAGGATTTCATAGGCCAAGGTACAGGAAACAAACAATTTCAATAGTTTTTCGTAGGTGTTACCCCATGGTCCGTGGCGCTGCCCGGGGCTCGGGGTTATCTTTCTTGAAAATTTATACCGAGGGGTCTATAACGAGCTCAGAAAAGAGCCCAGGTGTCTCAGCGGGGTTGGAGATGGCCTGGTAGGAATTTATGGGCCAAGGAACAGGAAACAGGCGATTTAGACAGTTTTTCTTGGGTGTTAGCCCATGGTTCTTGGTGCTTCCCGGGGCTCGGGGCCAACTTTACCAATAATAGGCCTAGGTGGCCCAGAAGGGTTGGAGATGGCCTTGTAAGATTTTATGGGCCAAAGAACAGGAAATAGACGATTTTGATAGATTTTTGTAGGTGTTAGCACACGGTTCCTAGCGCTGCTCGAGGCTTGGGCACACTTTCCTAAAAAATTATATCAAGGGGTCCGTAATGAGCTCGGAAAGAGGCCAAGGTGGCCCAGCGGGGTTAGAGATAGCCTGATAGTATTTAATGGGCCAAGGAACAGGAAACATGTGATTTAGGAAGTTTTTCATGGGTATTAGACCACGATTCCTGGCGCTGCATGGGGCTCAAGGCCAACTTTTCAAAATATTATACCGAGGGGTCCATAATAAGCCTGGTAAGAGGCTCAAGTTGCCCAACAGGGTTGGATATGGCCTGGTAGGATTTTATGGGCCAAGGAATAGGAAATAGGACATTTCGATAGTTTTTTGTGGGTGTTAGCCCATGATTCCTGGCGCTGCCCGGAGCTCGGGGCCAACTTTCCTGAAAAATTATACCTAGTGGTCCGTAACAAGCCCGGAAAGAGGCTCAGGTGGCCATGCATAGTTATTAATAGCGAGGTAGGATTTTATGGGTCAAGGAATAGGAAATAAGCAATTTTGATAATTTTTTGTGGGTGTTAGCCCACGGTTCCTGGCGCTGCTCGGGGTTCGGGGCCAACTTTACAAAAAAATTATATCAAGGGGTCCTTCACGATTGCGGCAAGAGGCCCAGGTGGCCCAGCAAGATTGGAGATGGCCTGGTAAGAATTTATGGGACAAGGAACAAGAAGCGAGCAATTTGGGTAGTTTTTAGTGGGTGTTAGCCCACGATTCCTTGCATTGCCCATGCCTCAGGGTAAACTTTCCCAAAATATTATACCGAGGGGTCCGTAACGAGCCCGAAAAGAGGCCCAGGAGGCCCGACGAGGTTGGAGATGGCCTGATAGGATTTTATGGGACAAGGAACAAAAAACATGCAGTTTGGGCCGTTTTTCATGGGTGTTAGGCTATGGTTCCTGGCACTGCCCAGGGCTCGGGGCCAACTTTCCATGAAAATAAAACTTAGGGGTGCAGAATGAGCCTAAAAAGAGGCCTAGGTGGCCCGATGGGGTTGGAGATGTCCTGGTAGGATTTTATGGGCCAAGGAATAGGAAATAGGTGATTTGGATAGTTTTTTATGGGTGTTAGCGCACGGTTCTTGGCGTTGCTCAGGGCCAACTTTCCTGAAAAATTATACTGAGGGGTCCGTAATGAGTCCAAAAAGAAGCCTAGGTGGCCCATTGAGGTTTGAAATGACCTGGTAGGATTTTATTTTCCAAGGAATAGGAAACAAGCGATTTGAGTAGTTTTTCGTGGGTGTTAGCCCACGATTCCTGGCGCTGCCCGGGGCTCGCGGCCAACTTTCCAAAAATATTATACCAAGAGGTCCTTAACGAGCCTGGAAATCCCAGGTGTCCCGACGGGGTTGGAGATTTCCTTGTAGGATTTTATGGGCCAAGGAATTGAAAACAAGTGATCTGGGCAATTTTGCATGTGTGTTAGCGTACGGACCCTCGCGCTTCCCGGGGTTCGGGGCCAACTTTCCTAAAAAATTATACCGAGGGGTGAGTAATGATCCTGAAAGGAGTTCTAGTTGGCCGAACGAGGTTGGGGATGGCCTGGTAGGATTTTATGGGCGAAGGAATAGGAAACAAGCAATTTCAGTAGTTTTTTGTGGGTGTTACCCCATGGTCCTGGCGCTGTCAGGGGCTCGGGGAAAACTTTCCCAAAAAATTATATCGAGGGGTCCTTAACATGCCTAGAAAGAGGCCCTAGTGGCTCGGCAGGGTTTGAGATGACCTGATAGGATTTTATAGGCCAAGGAACAAGAAACAACCGATTTGGGCAGTTTTTCGTCGGTGTTAGCCCACGGTTCCTGGTGCTTCCCGAGGCTCGGGGTCAACTTTCCCAAAAAATTATACCGAGGGGTCCATAACGAGCCCGACAAGAGGCCCAGGTGGTCTGACGGGGTTAGAGATGGCCTAATAGAATTTTATAGGCCGAGGAATAGGAAATAGATGATTTGGACAATTTTTCTTGGGTGTTAGCCCACAGCTCCTGGCGTTGCTCGGGGCTAACTTTACAAAAAAATTATATCAAGGGGCCCAGGTGGCTCGGCGTTGTTTGAGATGGCTTGGTAGGATTTTACGGGCCAAGGAACAAGAAACATGCGATTTGGGTAGTTTTTCCTGAATGTTAGCCAGGGTTCCTGGCGCTACCTAGGTCTCGAGGCCAACTTTCTCAAAAAATTATATCGAGGGGTTCATAATGAGCCCGGCTAAAGGCCAAGGTGGCCCGATGGGGGTTGGAGATGGCTTGGTAGGATTTAATGGGTCAAGGAAAAGGAAACAGGAAATTTGAGATATTTTTGTGGGTGTTAGCCCACGGTTCCTAGCGTTGCCCAGGGCTCGGGGCCAACTTTACTAAAAAATTTATTGAGATTTACATAATGAGCTCAACAAGAGGCCCAGGTTGCACGACGCGGTTGGAGATGACCTTGTAGGATTTTATTAGCCAAGGAATAGGAAATAGGTAGTTTTTCGTAAGTGTTAGCCCACGGTCCTGGCACTGCCCGGGGCTCGGGGCCAACTTTTCAAAAAAATTATACCGAGGCATCCTTAACGAGCTCGAAAAGCGGTGCAGGTTACACGACGCAGTTGGACATGGCCTGGTAGGATTTTAAGGGACAAGGAATTGGAAACAGACAATTTGGGTATTTTTTCGTGGGTGTTAGCCCATGGTTCCTGCCGCTGCCTGAGGCTCGGGGACAACTTTACTAAAACTTTATACTGAGGGGTCCTTATGAAGCCCAAAAAGAGGCCCGGGTTGCATGACGCGGTTGGAGATGGCCTGGTAGGATTTTTGGGCCAAGGAACAGGAAACAGGCTATATGGGTAATTTTTCGTGGATGTTAGCCCATGGTTCCTGGCGCTGCCCGGGGCTCACAACCAACTTTCTCAAAACATTATACCGTGGGGTCTGTAACGAGCATGAGAAAAAGCCCAAATGGCCCCTCGGGATTGGAGATGGCCTGGTAGGATTTTATGGGCCAATGAACTAGAAATAGGCGATTTAGATAGCTTTTCGTTGGTGTTAGCCCACGGTTCTTGGCGCTGCCCGGGGCTCAAGGATAACTTTCCCAAAAAATTATACTGAGGGGTTCATAATGAGTCCAACAAGAGGCCAAGTGTCTCGGTGGGGTTGGAGATGGCCTAGAAGGATTTTATGGGCCAAGGAACAGTAAACAGGCAATTTGACCAATTTTTCATGGGTATTAGCTCACGGTTCCTGGTCTGCCCGAGACTCAGGGCCAACTTTCCCAAAAACCTATACCGAGAAGTCCATAACGACCTCGATAAGAGGCCTAGGTGGCACAGTGAGGTTAGAGATAGTCTGGTAAGATTTTATAGGCCAAGGAATAGGAAATAGGTGATTTGGGCAATTTTCATGGGTGTTAGCCCACGGTTTTTGGCACTGTCCGAGGATAAATTTCCTGAAAAATTATATCGAGGCTTCCATAACGAGCCTGACAAGAGGCCCAGGTGGCTCGGCGAGATTGGAGATTGCCTGGTAGGATATTATGGGCCAAGGAACAGGAAACAAGAAATTTCAGTAGTTTTTCATGGGTGTTAGCCCACAGTTCCTGGTGCTGCCCGGGGCAAACTTTATCGAAAAGTTATATCGAGGGATCCGTAATGAGCCCGGCAAGAGGCCTAGGTGGTTCGAGGGGGTTGGAGATGTCCTGGTAGGATTTTATGGGCCAAGGAACATGAGAATGCCTATTTGGGCAGTTTTTCATGGGTGTTAGCCCACAGTTTCTAGCGCTGCTAGGGGCTCGGGGTGAACTTTACCAAAATTTACACCGAGGGGTTCATAACGAGTCCAGAAAAGGGCCCAGGTGTCCCAGCGAGGTTGGATATAGCTTGGTAAGATTTTGTGGACCAAGGAATAAGAAATAGGCGATTTGGGTAATTCTTTGAGGGTGTTAGACCACAATTCTTGGTGCTGCCCGGGTCTCGGGGCCAAATTTCCCAAATACTTATACTGAGGGGTCTCTAACAAGCCTGGAAAGAGGCCCAAATGGCCCGGCGATGTTGGAGAAGGCTTGGTTGGATTTTATTGTCCAAGGAACAGAAAATAGGTGATTTGGGAAGTTTATCATGGGTGTTAGCCAATGGTTCCTGGCACTGTCTGGGGCTCGGGGCTGACTTTCCTAAAAATTATATTGAGGGGTCCATAACAAGCTCGGCAAGAGGCCCAAAGGGCCCAATGGGGTTGATGAAGGCTTGGTAAGAGTTTATGGGCCAAGGAATAGGAAACATGTGATTTAGAAAATTTTTCATGGGTGTTAGGCCACGGTTCCTGGCGCTGCCTGTGGTTCGGGTCCAACTTTCCCAAAATATTATATAGAGGGGTCCATAACAAGCCCGGTAAGGGGCCCAGGTGGTTCGATGGGGTTGGAGATGGCCTGGTAGGATTTTATGGGCCAAGGAACAGGAAAAGACAGTTTCAGTAGTATTTCATGGGTGGTAGCCCACAGTTTCTAGCATTGTCTAGGGCTCGGGGCCAAGTTTCTCAAAAGTTTATACCGACCAATCCATAATGAGCCCTACAAGAGGCCCAGGTGTCCCGGCGGGGTTGGAGATGGCCTAGTACAAATTTATGGCCCAAGAAACTGGAAACAACCAATTTTGGAAAGTTTTCATGGGTGTTAGCCCAAGGTTCTTATTGTTGACAGGGGCTCAGGGCCAACTTTCTTGAAAAATGATATCGAGGGATCCATAATGATCCCTACAAGAAGACCAGGTAGCCTGGTGGGGTTTGAGATGGCCTGGTAGGATTTTATGGGCAAAGGAAAAGGAAACAAGCAATTTGGGCAATTTTTCGTGGGTATGCCCATGGTTCATGGAGCTGCCCGGGGCTCGGGGCCAACTTTACCGATAAATTATACCGAGGGATCCATAACAAGCCTAGAAAGAGGCACAGGTGGTCCGACGGGGTTGGAGATGGCTTTGTAGGATTTTATGGGCTAAGAAATAGGAAAAAGGCAATTTTGGCAGTTTTTCATGGGTAACGCCCAAGGTTCCTGGTGTTGCCCGGGATTCGAGGCCAAATTTCTTGAAATATTATACTGATGATTTTGTAACGAGCTCAGAAAGAGGCCCAGGTGTCTCAGCGGGGTTGGAGATGGCCTGGTAGAATTTTATAGGTTAGGGAACAGGAAATAGGCGATTTGGGTAGTTTTTCATAGATGTTAGCCCACAGTTCCTGGTGTTGCCCAGATTTCGAGGCTAACTTTCCCAAAAACCTATACTGAGGGGTCTACAATGAGCCCGAAAAGAAACTTAGGTAGTCCGACGGGGTTGGAGATGGTCTGGTAGGATTTTATGGGCCAAGGAACAGGAAATAACTGATTTGGGTAGTTTTTCGTAGGTGTTAGCCTATGGTTCCTGGCGCTGCCCTGGGCTAACTTTCATAAAAAACTATACCGAGGGGTCCGGAACAAGTCCAACAAGAGGCCCAGGTGTCCCGACAGGGTTGGAGATGTCCTAGTAGGATTGTATGAGGCAAGGAACAGGAAACAGGTGATTTGGGTAGTTTTTAATGGGTGTTAGCCCATGGTTCTTTGTGTCGCCCGGGGTTTGGGGCCAGCTTTCCCAAAATTTTATACTGAGCAGTCCGTAACGATCCCGGTAAGAGGCTCATATGGAAGAGCAAGGTTGGAGATGGCCTGGTAGAATTTTATGGGCCAAACAATAAGAAATAGGTGATTTGGATAATTTTTCATAGTTGTTAGCCCATAGTTTCTTGCGCTGCCCGGGGTTCGGGGCCAAATTTCCCAAAATATTATACCGAGGGTTCTATAATGATCCTGAGAAGAGGCCCAGGTGGCTCGGCGGGGTTGGAGATAGCCTGGTAGGATATTATGGGTTACGGAATAGAAAATAGGAGATTTCGATAGTTTTTTGTGGGTGTTAGCCCACAGTTCCTGGCACTGCCCGGGGCTCGGGGTGAAGTTTCTCAAAACAAAATACCAAAGGGTCCAAAATGAGCCTGTCAAGAGGCCTAGGTGGCCCGAGGGGGTTGGAGATGGCCTGGTAGGATTTATCGGCCAAAGAATAGGAAACAAGCATTTTGGGCAGTTTTGCAAGGGCTTAGCCCATGTTCTGGCTCTTCCCAAGGCTCGTGGCCAAATTTCTCAAAACTTTATAATGGGGGTCCGTAACAAGCCTCGTAAGAGTACTAGGTAGCCTGACGGGGTTTGAGATGACCTTGTAGGGTTTTAAGGGCCAAGGAACAAGTAACAATTGATTTAGATAGTTTTTTGTGGGTGTAAGCCTACAGTTCCTGGCACTGCCCGGGGCTTGGGACGAACTTTCTCAAAAACTTAAACCCAGGGGTTCATAACGACCCTGGAAAGAGGCCCAGGTGGTCCGGTGGGGTTGGAGATGGCCTGGTAGTCTTTTATGGGGCAAGGAAATGGAAACAAATAATTTGGTCAATTTTTCGTGAGTGTTAGCCCACGGTCCTTGGTATTGCCCGGGATTCAGGGCCAACTTTTCTGAAAAATTATACTGAGGGGTCCTTAATGAGCCCGACAAGAGGCCCAAGTGGCTCGGCGGGGTTGGAGATGGCTTGATATGATTTTATTTTCCAAGGAATAGGAAACAAGCGATTTGGGCAGTTTTTTGTGGGTGTTAGCCCACGATTCCTAGCGCTGCCCAGGGCTCAGGGCTAACTTTCCTGAAATAGTATAACGAGAGGTCCTTAACAAGCCCGACAAGATGCCTAGGTGGCCCAACGGGGTTGGATATGGCCTGGTAGAATTTTATGGGCCAAGGATATGAAAATATGTGATTTGGGCAGTTTTTCGTGGGAGTTAGCCCACGATTCCTAGTGCTTCTTGGGGCTCGGGGCCAACTTTCCAAAACAAATATTCTGAGGGGTCCACAACAAGCCCAGAAAGAGGCCCAAGTGACCCGATGGGGTTGGAGATGGTCTGGTAGGATTTTATGGGCCAAGGAAGAGGAAAGAGGCGATTTCAACATTTTTTTGTAGGTGTTAGCCCACAGTTCCTGGTGTTGCCCAGGGCTCGGGGCCAACTTTCTTGAAAACGTATACTGAGGGTTTTGCAATGGGCTCGGAAAGGGGCCCAGGTAGTTCGACGGGGTTGGAGATGGCATGGTAGGATTTTATGGGCCAAGGAAAAGGAAAAGGTTATTTGGGTAGTTTTTCATGGAATTTAGCCCACGGTTCCTGGCGCTTCTGTCACGACCAAAGCCTAGGGCCTAAACGTGACATGACGAATGAGAAACCCGAAGGAACCCCAAACAAGCCTCTCAAACTTGTCATCACACTTCATCGGTCGCGAAAGTACACTCAACATTAAATAACGGGAATTAGGAACTAAGGGCAAACCATTTCAAAATAACATCATAGAATAAGAGTCAAGCTCA
>JBCEWC010003276.1:0-30903 GCA_038996855.1 Solanum aculeatissimum
CTATAGTGCCGAAGAGTATGCTAAGGTGTATATTCAGGAGTTGGTAAGGTTGCATGGTGTGCCTAGGTCTATCATTTCGGATCTTGGTACATTATTTACTTCTCATTTTTGGAGGTCCTTTCAAAGAGGAGTTGATACTAAAGTTAAGTTGAGCACCGCATTCCATCCTCAAATCGATGGTCAAACCAAGAGGACAATTCGAACATTAGAAGATATGTTGAGGGCTTGTGGGTTGGAGTTTAAAGGAAATTGGGATGATCACTTATCTCTCATTGAGTTTACCTGTAACAATAGTTTTTGAGGCTTTGTATGGTAGAATATGTCAGTCTCCAGTTGGTTGGTTTTAAATTAGTGAGGCGGCCTTGATATGCCCGGATTTGGTTGTTGAGGCTACTGAGATGGTGAAGTTAATTCGGGAAATGTTGAAGATGGCCCAAAGTCGTCAAAATATTTATGCGGATGTGAGAAAGAGAGACATTGAGTTTCATGTTGGTAATTGGGTGTATGTGAAGGTGTCTCCTATGAAGGTCATAATGCGCTTTGGTAAAAAGGGCAAGTTGAACCCAAGGTATGTTGGTCCTTATGAGATTTTAGAGCGGATTGGCAATGTAGCCTATAAGTTGGACTTACCTTTGGATATAAGCTCTATTCATCCGGTTTTCCATGTGTCCATGTTGAGAAAGTTGATTGGTGACCCCAAGGCCATTGCACCTTTGGAAGATGTGACTATTGAGGAGAACTTGACTTTTGAGTAAGTATCGGTTAAGGTCTTGGATAGACAAGTGAAGAGGCTTCACAATAAGGAGGTGGCTTCGGTTAAGGTTCTTTGGAGGAATCAAGATGTGGAGAGTGCAACATGGGCAGCGGAGTTGGACATGAAGGAGCGAGATCCTCACTTCTTCCAATCTACTCAGGCCTAAGGTACTAGGTTCTATCCTTTAACTTGTCCTAATTCCTTGTTTCATGACGTTTCATGCATTCATGAGCACGAAAATTATTTAAATGATTTTTTGACATGAATTTTGAAATATGTTTGAGTTAATGCATGGTCCCTTGATGTATTGGTAAGCATGTCTCTTGTTTGTGATTGATGTCCTCAAGACCTAGTCTTAGCCCATTCGAGGACGAATGTTCCCAAGAAGGAGATGATGTAACGACCCAAAAATTTTCGAAAACTCTTTATGGTTGATCTTGTATGATGTTATAATGGTCATAGATGAGTTTTGATAGCCACGGGTTGAATTTAAGTGTCTGAATGCAAAATAGATCATTTGGTGGCCTAGAGAGGCCGTTTGGACAGTAGACTTTGAACAAGCATAACATTTGATTCGGGTTAAATCGTGTGGGATTCTACATATCAAATTGAATATCTTTGAGTTATCTTCGTAACGCAACTGGTTTCAATCGATTCGAAGTTTGTACGAGAATGTCATGGCCTGAACAGTGAGACTGCCTAAAATTTGGAAGACATTGGAGATAGGCCCTGAAAAGGGCTCAAGGCAAGGGCCACGGACCGTGAGATTTGTCACAGTACATTTGGGGTTCTTTTTCAAGGTCCAGAGAGTTGGGGGTGGCCAGGAAACACCCCAGGACACAAGTCATGGGCCACGGACCACCCCACGATCAGTGAGCCATTTAACGGTCTGTGAAGTAGCCCATCAAGTGGGGAAGAGGCTTGGCTTGACTTGGGAGTTGATTATTGGGCCAAGTGTGGCTCCACGGACTAGTACACGGTATTTGTGAAGCCACACGGTCCGTGAGTCCTCCCATCAAGTGGTCCAGAAAGTCCTCCGAGAGTTCGCGTTGAAATTTGGCTAAGTGTCATTTGATGGGAACTTGAATGGACCATGTGTCACTTTGATGGGCACTGTAGCAGTCCGTGAGACACTGTGTTATAGTTAATTGGCCATTTCATTAATGGTAATTTCGTGATTTAATGATCCCCTAAGCCTCTTTTAGGTATCCTAAGGTCTCCTAAACTCCTAAATCAAGCCCCAAACCCTCATTCATCTATTCTAAGCCTCCTACTTTCACTTTGAGAATTCTAAAATCCTCTTGGCCTCCATTGAAGAAAGCTTGAAGAATTTGGGGAAGGCAACCTTGACTAAGTTTGATCTTGCAATTCATTTGGTGATATTAATGTATGTGGGATTTGATTCAAGGATCCTCTTTCATCCTTGAAGACCCAAGAACCCTAACCCTTTTAAATTAAATTTTAAGCTTTCAATTAAGTTATGGGTTCTTCAATTATTGTTGTAGTTTAGTATTGGGAATTATGTCCTATAGTTTTTAGGTGATTTAAACATGATTTAAAGCTTGAATTTATGAATGTTCATGGTAACCCTTGATGATTCAAAGTTCATGCCCTTTCATGATTTAATTAAGCATGGGTAACTTGCATTATGACTTATTTATGGATTTCTACATGATTTATGATGAGATATCTTACAAATTGTGAAATAAAGTTTGGATTCCATTACCCATGTTCTTGTACCTCATTCATGAAATATGCATGGTTATTGTTATGATGAATCACTTGATGAAACTCATGTTTTCATGTAATGTTATGACTTGTGATCATATAGTCGCATGCCATGGCTCTTTGAGCATATTGGGTGCTTGCACCATATTGACATGTGTTGATTGCATGTATGACAAGCCCATGTAGATGAGCTACTCTTATTGCATTGACATGGAATGATCATGAAATGTTTTGATAACTCTTGTTGGACTTTGGCCTAATCATAAACATGATTCTTGTACAATGGTTTTGACATGACTAATGATGCATGTTTTTGAAAGAATGTAAGTTTCCCGTTTAAATGTGCATG
This sequence comes from Solanum aculeatissimum, assembly GCA_038996855.1. NCBI lineage: Eukaryota > Viridiplantae > Streptophyta > Magnoliopsida > Solanales > Solanaceae > Solanum > Solanum aculeatissimum. Next base: position 2,832 of record JBCEWC010003276.1, read on the forward strand.
TATATATATACGTATTCCTATGGGATGAGACTTAGCACCAAGGGATTGGGTTGCAAAATGGTATATCTTTAAGGCCCCGCCCTTTCCGTCAAACTATGTGCCACCATGGGTTATAAATCCCCGAATAGGGATTTTATGTCATGCTATCCCTTGTTTAAGGGTGTCTTGGGTACTAACTGGCAAGTAGTCCATATCCAGGTAGTAGCTCGTTCGGGTCATCCATGTTGTCGGTTAAGGTTACATCTCCGCTATATATGAACATAGGATTGCATCTCATGCATCAAGGCATGGCATATTGTTATACTACTCTTTGGCTACATGTGTTCCTTTCATATACTGGTCCCCTTTACATGTTGCTTGGTCATAATATACTTGTTATATGTATTTCATGCCTACATACTTAGTTCTTAATTGTGCTAGCTCATATTCTTGTCCACATGTTCTAACCATGTAGGTACCATAGATGATCTTTACATTCTACCGGACGACGCTTGATCACTTGTTGAAGACTTGCTAGTGGTGAGCCCTTTTAGGTCAAGGGCAATAGCCACCGTCTATTCTAGCTTTTATATTATGTTATTTACTTTCGTATTACTTAAGGGTGATCTTCAAACTTGTCGACGCCCCGCTCATCTATGTAGAGTCATTGTTGGACAACTCTATACTCTTGTACGTTTGACTTGTATGTTGAACTTTTGGGCATGTAATACTATGCTTATTTAGTCTTGATTATGGAAGTTATCTCTTATCATGTTCATGACTTGTATGATGGGTATTGTGAATGACTACGTGCTTATGTGGCAAGTCCCATGATCCTGATATTGCCCCCATAGCTTGAGTCCTACTCACCCGTCCCCTTAGAGATTATTGCTATGTGCTATGTGTATGCATGCTTGTCCCATTCTCGATATCGTCCTCATAACTTGAGTCCCAAGTCCTAAATCCCTTTGAGCTTATGTGTTATATATTTAACTTCTGCGTTTCGAAACCGATGATGTGCGTAATGATGCTATTATGGCTTGATCAAGAGCCTTCGGGTTCTCCTTCGCCATGTCACATCTAGGCCCCCTATCTGGTTCGTGACATGCCGACCAGAGGCGCTGAGTTGTACATAATAGATTTGAGACTAAGCAGTTTTGACGGTGTCACCCCCTTAAAGAAGTCATATAGGGTGAAACATGAGGTAAGCTTAGCCCTTATATAGTAGCCTATGAGGTTTTTTTGGGCAGGTTAGGCTTTATTGCACCTGAGTTAGCCTTACCCCTAGCTTATAATGATGTACATCTTGTTTTCTATGTACCGATGTTGTGCCGATGTATTTTTGGTGAGTTAATTATAGTTAAGGATATTTTTCGGAGTGAGAGGATGATCGGATACTGCCAAGGGTGGCTTTGGTGGAAGTGATTCTGGGGGTTGGAACCAAATCTGTTGTGGCCATTGTGAGTGGCTATTTGTGGTTAGGTAGACTAATATGTTATGTAGGGTGAACTTGGTGAATTATAGACACCGATGGCTACTATTATAGTTTTTACTAGGAATTGAATGTTAACCGCTACAGAATGGGAGCTGAATAGTAATAACTACCGAGGAATATGTTGAGAAGTGAGATGTGGATATCGTGGTATGAAGGGAAGTACAAGGAGCCTCTAGTAGGTGACCTGTTGGGTATCTTTCATGCTAATAATAGTCTGATGGATTTTGAAGTATCGATGAGTGGCATAGTGAACATAGAGTTTAACTCTGAGTGCCTTGACTATTTACTGCACTGACAAATATTTTTATTGCGGTGCCTGGTAGATGGGATAGCAACAAAAAGGGGGTTTGGCCCGTATGTAAATATGAGCCTGTAAGCCTTAGTTTTCAAATACTTGACTAGCTTGTGGGCCATTTGGGATTGGACTTCTAGATAGCAAGGAAGTGTCTGAATAGTTATGGGATACAAAACCTGATTACAACCGACATGGCCGTGGTACAGGCTGGAACTAACAATTATGACTGTGTCCATACTTTCACGAACGAAAGTCTTATTAGTGGGGGATATTATAATAACCCTCCAGGTTATTTATGTATTTCTGTGACTTTTCTGTTGGTTTGAGCTTATGTATGGTGACCTCAGACATATTATGATGCTTTGTGACTATTGGATTGGTTGTCGGTGGTTCTAGTAGAGAACTATGTCAGTTTGCAAGTTAGTAAGAAGGTAAAGCTGCAAAAATTAGTTTTCTGGCAAAAACCTAGTAAATCACCTTTGAATTTGATTTTGACTGTTCCATTAGTTTTGAAATGGCTGATTTGTGCTAGGAGGGTGGTTGGTTTGAGAATGGAGGATTCTTGTTTGATTCTAAGCTTAAAGTTGCAAAATAAGTTCAGTCGGAAGCTAAAACATATGTTTATATTAAAACCCTTCTTAACGCGCTCGAAATCAAAAATTGATGGCATGGTTAGCTTTGGAATGTCAAAAATAGGCTAAAATGACCCGTCTCACCTGATGGGATCACTCAGTTGCATTTTGATCCCCTCATATCTTTTTAGTTAAATTAGCCAAAAGAAGTAGTCCCTCATTTTTCCATATGGTGCTCCGTTGGGAACTCCGACTGCACCATTGGATCTAGAAGGATGAAATTTTGGTGGTTACATCATTTTTTTGCATGAAACAGACGTTAGAAGCCCCGGTAATAGCCCGTGGAAGTTTTGGGCATTGTTGGTGAATCACCAGAGAGTTAACACTCCACGTTCGTGAAGATTTATTTGGACTTCTGGAAGGCAAAGAGGATAGACATCCGCATTCTTAGAGTCATGTCCGCATTCACGAAGGAGGGCAGATGTAATATTTGGCGTTCATGGAAATTTATCCACGTTCATGGAGAAGAAATTTGGTCTATATATATGGCTTCATCCTTCGCGAATCAGCCACTTCTCAAAAGTTTCCAAGGTCATAAAATGAGTTCTACAAGTCTGGTTTTGACGAATCAAAGGTTCATTTCACTTGGATTTTCGCAAGGAACATCGTGGTTAAGTTGGATTTAGGATTTGATGCGTGTTTTTGAGGTAATTTCCCTATTTTTGTTTATATGATTCTCGGTTTTTGTGAAAACTTTGCTTCTTGAATTTTTGACCGAATCTTAACATAATTTAACAAAATTTTAGCTTAAAATGTTCTACGTTCCTAGGGAACATGATGGTTAGATGGGTGTTGGTTGTAGTTGTATGGTATTCGAGAATTTAAGCCAAGAAAGTGTTGGAAGGAATGTTTTCGCGGCAGAGCCTCCAACTCAGTTATTATACCTTTTCTTGGTCTTCTGGGGCTCATTTTGGGCCAAATATTTGTCTATAGGCTTGGGGTTTCATGGGAGTCGTTTTGGACTTTTTGTTTGAGTTTTCAGTCTTGTGGCCTATTTTTACCATTTTTGACCCCTTTTGCTTTATTTCACCCATTTCTTGAGATAATACATCCAAACTGATCATGTTAACATCGTGAATTATGTTACTGACTCAAACTTGAGACGTCATTTTCCAGGTAGACTAGGCTTTTTATACACCTTAACTGAACTGAACTAGTTGCATGTTTGAATCAGAATATGTGGAAGTATATTGTAAATGGGATGAGTTGTGGACTTTATATTGCATATAGCTAGTTTTGAATCCATATGTTTTATAAAAGGGTGATATGGGACTTCAGTATTTATATTGGGGGTTGTGTTAATAGTAGCTGTCATAATGCCTTAGTTTACACTGTTTGTCTTTAAGAGGGCCTAAAAAAAAGATTGTTTGGATGCGAACTTGTGATAGGTATGTACTCTAAGCTTTACTCTTGCTTGTATAAGTGTGCGGTCAGAGGCTATCAAAATATACTAGCTACTGAGGCTGACTTGTGATTACATGCTACCTTGTGCACTAATTCTAGTATCTATATCTTGTTGGTGAGTATATGCATGATGAAACTACAGTGGTATATATCTGTTATGAGTACTTGTGGGAGAATTTCCCATCTAAACATGATCCTGTGGATTCCTGTGACTTATATATGATCCTGTGTATCGCTATTATCTTTGATGTACTTGTGTACTAGTAGTGACTGGAGAAACACAACATCTTCAAGGAACGGTTGTAGTTTCCCTCCTAAGGGAGCTGTGTAATCTGTGATATGAGTTGTGTTACTACTAAAAAACTAGTAGATTAGAGACAGGAGTATGCTCCTGATAGCGAAGTGTAGAATTTGTTCTATGGGCTTCCCCAGGCTAACTATGAGGAGAAATTAGTTGTGTGGGCTAGTCCTGGGACTAGCCCTCTATTTAGAGAAGGACACTTTATGATTGGGACAACACAAGGTTTCCTTGGGTGATATCATTTACAACCATGAGGTTGCGGTATGATACCGGGAAGGTGGTTTCCTTCTGACTGTCTAGCCTCTCGGGCCTTAGGGTAGGTTACACTGATGCTGCCCTATGAGCTTTTCTACACGGAGGAAGGGCCTAGTAAGGGCTTAGTAAGGGCTCTTGACATGGGGCAGGCTTGTATTCTGACTTGATTCATAGCTATATGGGTGTGCATCCTGATGCCGCTGAGATATGTTGGCATTGAGACTAATCACGTATTATAGGTTGTACTACAACCTGATGCGGGTATAGCCATGACCTCACTGAAGTGAATTGTGTGGGATACTAATGTTATAATCATCATCACCTATGTTTTCTCTTGGCACTTGTTGTTGATGATGTTGTGGTATACTTGGCCTTATTTGGGCATGACTCCAAGCTATTTTGTGATGTATGTACTCTCCGATATACTGTTGATAGTTGTTGTGATCTGGTTCCTTCTAACTGATGTTGAGGTATCTATTGAATCTAAGAGAGTTGGTGATTGTGATTTTGTGGGTTGAATTAAGACTGTAAGATACCTAGGTTGAGAGAATTATTTTCTACGTTCACTCTAGGCACGACATGACTTGGAGTTTTAGATCAGGATGTATTGGTTTAGTGAGATACTATTAACATCACGTCTCAGATAACACTCTCATTTATCATTTGAGCAACGGTGGCTATGTCTTTACAATCTGATCAAGGGTGATGCTTCCCGCAGACCTTGTGACCTAATTTCCACGACTGTGATGCTTGGTGGTGGATATAGATTCTGAGGACCAAGTGGTGGTTGAGTTTTGGGTCGATGAACCCGTTGATATTCTAAGGCTCTTGCCCCTATGATTGAAGTTCTGTGGGGCTGGGCCCCGTGATTGATATTCTAAGGGGCGAGGCCCCGAGATTGATACTTGACGTGTGGCACTACTGATTATGCTAGGGGAATTCTTTCTCCTGCGGGGGATACATACCACAGTTACTTTTATAGTCAGACCACTGGCCTTGGTTGAGTACTCAGCTGGAGGCCAGGTCGAAATACCTAGGGGTTAGAGTCCCTGGGTGATAATAGGGGTTTGAGTCCCTGTGTGATACCACTTTTGGTGGGTTGCGGACCTGGTTACTATGTGATGTTAGGGTCGAGGGCCCGATTATTACTTGTGGATCTACTCACCTTTTCACACCTTGATTGTGCGTGAAACTGATGGAAATAATGTTGAATTAAAAATCAAAGGAGATAAATTTTTCACATACTTGGATTCGTCAGAAAAAGAATGGAAATTGTGTTATTCAAGGAATCTATCATAAGGGCATTCCCAATAATTTTGGGAGGTTTTACAAAAACACATATTGCAAACTCTTGTAGTTGGTGAATATATCAACATGCGCCCCATAGAGATAATGTTACCAAATCATTAATGCAAATACAACAACCAATAACTAAAGATAATGGGTCAGGTTATTCATTTCATGCACCTTCAATTACTTTAGGGATAGGTAATGACTTCTCCAAGTTGCATCAACACAAAACCCAAGCCTATATGTGAGGCATCACAATAAACAAGAAACCATCCAAACCTTTGGGAAACGTCTAAATAGGAGCCAAGGTTAGATGATCTTTAAATATTTGTAAACTTTACTCATATTTATCGGGCCATTGAAATTTCACCTTTGTTTGGGTTAACTTAATGAAAGGAGAGGAAATGGAAGAAAACCCTTCAATTAACCTTTTATAATATCATCCCAACCTAATAAGATCCTAATACCAGAAGGAGACAATATTTTAGGCCAATTCTTCACTGCCTTTGTCTTTTTCAGATCAACTATAAACCATCACCCGAAATAATATGGCCAAGAAAAGCCACCTCCCTTAGCAAAAACTCACACTTGCTAATCTTGGAAAAAGTTTCCTATTTCTCAACTTTTTCAACACAATCCACAAATGGTCTACATGCTTCTTTACATCCCATGAATTGACTTTTATATAATCTAGGAACACAACAATGAACATGTCCAACTATTTCATGAAAACCCTATTCATCAAGTTCATGAAAGTGGTGGGGGAATTTGCTAGTTGAAATGACATAACCAAGAATTCAAAATGACCAAACTGAGTTCTAAATCTCGTCGTTGGAATGACTTCCTCCTTCACCCTCAATTAGTGATAGTCAGACCGAAGATCAATCTTAGTAAAATAGCTTGCACCTTGTAGTTTTTCAAATAGGTCATCAATCCTTTGTAGTTCATAATCGTTTTGGATAGTTACATTGTTCAATTTCTGATAAACCACATGCATCATAAGTGAACCATCCTTCTTCCTTACAAATTATATGGGATCACCCCATGCAGACAAACTAGGCCTTATGAACCCTTTATCAAGCAAGTCCCTTAATTGTTCCTTCAATTCTTTCAACTCCATTGGGGCTATTTGACATGAAGGTATAGAAATAGGTTGAGTGTCGGGTAAAAGATTAATGCCAAAGTTAATTTTCCTTTTGGGAGGAATACCGGGCAAGTTAATCGGAAAGAAATCAGGAAACTCATTTACTATAGTAATCAAATTAAGAGTAGGAACTTTGGAATCAACATCTATGACCAGGACAACATGATATATGCACCCCTTGGAAATCACTTTTATAGTTGTTACATAAGAGAAAAACTTACCCTTGAACACAGAATTTATTCCCTTCCACTCAAGAATAGACTCATTAAGAACTTGGAATCTGGCCGTATGGGTTCTACAATCAATAGAAGCATAAGATGAATTCATCCAATCCATACCAAGAATAACATCAAAATTGATCATATCAAGTTCAACAAGATAACATGGAATGACTTTATTCAAGGCTTAAACGAGAGAATTTTCTTAAATTTTCTTAGCTAAGATCGACTCACCAAATGAAGTATAAATTGAGTAAGGTTCTAATAAGACTTTGGGAGACACATTAAACTTTATGTCAAGGTAAGGAGAAAGAAAAGACATATTTGCACCGGGTTCAAGCAAAGAATACATATCATGATCAAAGACTCTTAACAAACCCGTAACCATATTGAGAGATTCTTCAACATCTTGCCTAACATGTGAGCATAAAATCGGTTACCATGTTGCCACCTCCTTGAGCTTGGGCACCTTGTAGAACTTGCTCTCTTTGAGCTACTTGGCCTTTAGGACACCCTTCTTCACCTTTGTTAACAACTTTAGGACACTCGTAAACCTTGTGACCCATCTTTCCACAACTATAGCAAACAACTGTTACTCTCAAGAAATCACCAATATGGTTTCTTCCACACTTAGGACACATAGGAGGAATTGTACCACAACCCATGGGACCTTCAATTTGAGCATTAGGGTTAGGCACCCTTTCCTTATCAAACATTTAAGGATCACCTTTGGATGACCCTTGGCCTTGTTGGAAACAACCACCGCTAGACTCAACATGTGAAAATCCACCATAAAAATGAGTCCATCCCTCATCCTCATATTTTGAAGTTTCTCACTCTCCACTTGCTCAACACATGTCATGAGCTGAGAAATGTCCATCTCCTTGATGGGCATTATGGATTTACACTCTATCTTCACCAAGTCAGAGACACCCACAATGAACTTGTTCATATGGTCCCTAGAGTTGGAAATCAAAGAAGGAGCATACTTGAAAATTTTTGTGAACTTGAGGGTTTACTCCCTCACACTTATGCTACCTTGACTCAAATTCATAAATCCATCACTTTAGCTTTCCTAAGTTCAAGTGGGAAGAAATGAACAAGGAATGCTGCCTTAAACATCTCCAAATTAATAGAACCTTCTTCAACACTTTTGAACATCCATTGTATGAACCAAACTTGAGCAACTCCTTTAAGTTGGTAACCGCCAATTTCACCTTCTCCTCTTATGCTACACCCATAATCTCCACAACCTTGTAGACCTTATCAATAAAATCTTATGGATCCTCATCAACCTTGGAACAATGGAACTCTTGGGGATTCATCCTAACAAAATCTCTCACCATTGAAGATGGAGTAAGAGTCTTTGAAGAAGCAAGAAGTTGGGCCAAAATAGTAACAATGACCCTAAACTTCTCACTAGTCAATTGGTCAACTTGAGGGACTTGAGGAACATAAGAAGTCAGAGGAACTTGGTCCTCATTAGCATAAATACCCCTAGGAAGTGGAGCACATTATAGAGGCATTTTTTGAAAAAAACATTAAAGGTCAAGCATTAGAGAATGAGAATACTGAAGGAACGACATAGATAACAAAAGAAGAGAAGATTTCCTCAACATCTCATAGTATTTTGCTCATGGATATGGCACACATCACACCTATGAATAAGAGTCTATTAGATGTGGCATGTTAGATGACCTAGGATGCTTTCAAACCTTGTGCTCTGATACCAAGTTTGTCACGATCCGAACCTAAGGCCTAGCTATGACACAATGAATGTGACATCAAAAGGTACACCATCCAATCCTCTTGTTCATATAATAAGCATACATAAGGTAATGTAAACAATTCAAGAGAGAGTAAGAAAGCGAAACATATCAATATCAAGTCATAGTTTCCTTTACGAGAATAACAATATCATATTGTCCAAAAGATGCCTCTATATCATAAATCTTAGAGGGGTCTAGAACATTCTACTAGCTCACCTCAAGATAGAATAACAAATGAAAACATAAAGCCTCAACTTGAAAGCATAACATGAATAAAGTTTGTCCCCAAATTATGGGACTCACCAACAATCTTCAAAGTACCAGCCAACTCTAGCCACGAAATAAAGAAATAGTCTCATCGTCACCCATCCCTACATGGTAAGACCATGTAGGCAAAGAAGTATGTGTTAATATGTTGAATATACTAAGTATGTAGGTATTCCATGAATCAAGGAACATCATAACATAATATCAATAAGCATAATCATAAGAATAGAATAAGAACAAGATAAGAATGATCAATGCATGTTTAAAATCATGAGTAGAAGCATCATAAAACCTTTCAACACCTAGCATACATATGTGGGAATAAACCATGTAGTCTATTACATGGAATTCCAATGATCCCTCTACACCGAGCGAAAGAGTAGTCTACTTTGCAAAAATAGACTCGACCCTCACCCTTATGCTCTATCCTAGCATAGTGATAATCACATGCACATAAAGACCTCACCCTTTAGGCCCTATCCTAGAATTGTGAGTATTACATGAACATAATGCAATATGGATCCATTAGCTAGCCTTATAGGAATATAATAATAAACCTACAGTGGCACGTGATTATGAGACTTGAGGATTTATGTAAGGATACTTAGGAATGGTCCCCCTTACATATGCTCATTTCTGTCAAAGTCAAATCCTATAGAATACATAATGATGAATATATAGATGTTTCAACATAAGTTATACTTTATCAAAATCATGCTTTCATAGCTCGTAAAATAGGCATCATAACATTATGAAAACATCTCATAGCATATAAATAGTCCATCTACATAACTTTTCATATAGAGTGGTTATACTCCCCATCTTATCAACATTTCATCAACATTTAGGGTCTTAAGTAACCCGCATCAACATATCCCAATGATTAAAACATACATTCATCCTTAGAATCATATTCATGAAAATAATAACTTTGTCAGAAAATTAGGGCCACGTGTGAGTTCATGAGCAATTTAGCTAAAATCATTCAATTAGATGAAAATAATGTAGGAATAATGCAATTAAAATCAATTGGGATCATTAGTAAATCATCTCACATCAATTCTACAATCCCTAATCATCACATACTTGAAATCACTTTAATTCACTTGAAAATCATAGAAATAATGTAATTCTTCATAACTCAAATATTAATAGGTAACGATAATCATGTAGTAATCATAATCCAACCATTTGAAATGTAATCATAAAAATCCATATAAATTCATACTCTATCTTTGAGAAAATGGAGAATTTAGTTGGGCTTCATGGATGAATCTAGTCCACGAATAAAACCCTATATACCTCAACTGAAGAACCTTAGAAACTAGAGATTAAAGACCCATAAATCCTTAGCCAAAAACTTGAAACCCTAGCTCCAATGGAGTCCTTACATAGAGAGAGAAATTTTAGAATTTGGGAGAGGTTTGGAGAGCTAATGAAATAAAATGTACTAGGAATAGGTTTTATAGGATTAGAGGCGTTTAAGTTAGTTAGGAGGCTCAAAATGACGTAGTTTAGTAGTTAAATGGATAAGAAATGACAAAACTTCTCTTCATTTAAAAATGTTGGACCCATCCATGAAACAAGATTCACAGGTCGTACAATAGAGTACGACTCGTATACTTGCTCTCACATTGCATGGCTACAAAAATTAAGCTATCAAAAATTTCACTTGAGAACTACAAAACCCATGTATAGTCCGTAGTTCCATTTACGGATAGTAGAACCCTTCCATAGATTTTTTTAGTCTTGGAAAATTTTTCATCTCTCAGGGTCCCATCCACAACTCTGACTATTAGCCATATAAAGAAGTACAACCTATACTGTTCCTTGTGGTATGACTTCCAGTAACACAAAAATATCATTAAGTTCTTGAGCTTAATCATGAGACCTTCCTACAACCTGTGGTTCAATCCACGAGTTGTAGATTGGATCGTAACACCAATCAGTCTCAGAATTTCTACAATTTTCCTATTTCCCAGACTTTTATCAAGTAGGTTGTTACCATACTAGGTTCTATAAACTCAACAAGGGTTAGAATCAAATGCATCAATTTAGCCAATCAATTACTCCAAGGAAAATATCTTCCCTTTTTTAATCGAATCTGAATTACCACAGTCTAATTAGAAAAGAATTCACAATTACAATAGGAAAGTAACTACACCAAAATAAAGCAATTCAGAAAAAAGGTAAAATCATCAAAAGATTCAATAACAGAAACCCATGACAAAATCTAGAATTTTTTAGATGAAAGAGGTCCTCTCATGATTAGAAAACTACCAAGACCAATTATAAATAGAGTTGAAATGAGTTTATAATCATCAATTCCGTAAAAACCTCAAAGTACATGAAAATTCCAAAATTTCTCAACTAAATCTTCAAAATTTGATGTTAAAGTCAAAGGATAAATAATGGGTAATAATTAGGGAAGTGAAAATACCTTTATCAGTGAAAAACCCTAAAACCATAAATCCAAAAGACGTCCAAGCCGAGCTCCGATGTTTTTCAAATGGAGAAAATGTTCAAAATTGGGTGCATAGGGGTCTGAAAATGCCTCTGTAATGTTGCTATAGTGATAAAAGTGTCTTCATATCGATACACATAATTCATTTCTAGCCTCCGCTATAGCGAGGTTACTAAAGCGGCCAAGCCTTCGCTATAGCATGACCTGCTATATAACACAACTAAACTCTTTTTAAACAATTTCAAAACTTGGAATCAACACTTGAAATTTATTTAGAACCTCATAACACAAACCATATATGTAACCCTACTTAATCTAATTTTTCAAACTCAACGCAATTGTCAAAAATTGAATATAAGGCCTTCTTTACCCATAACCTGATTAAGTGTCTTAATTCAAACATTGTCCACTTGAAACATCAAAATGACATTGGGACACTCAAAAATTATGGCAAAGATGATCTTAGCACTAAAATCACCTTACGAGACCATTGGAACAATAAAAAAATCTATCCGAGCACTGAAACTCAAAACGTTGACCAAAGTCGAACAAAACTCAAACTTTCACTTAATTTCCAACACTTGACCTAAAATTCACATTACAACTCCAAATTTAATTTTTACAACACTATAGACCAATTTTCACATTTCAAAATTAATAGAATTGACGGAATTCCGTTCTTACACCCAAATCTCTAACGACTCAAATTTTTAAAAGTAGGTAATTTAACCCTCAAAAATTCAAACATTGGCAAAAATCACAATTTTACATAAAAATTTCAAAAACTAACTTTTTGAATCAATCACGAGTGACTTAAGACCAGTAACGGGAGAGACAAAATGGTAGGTTTTTTCAAAAAAGTAAAAACTGACCTTTGGGGTCATTACATTGCACTTAGTCAATATAGCACACAAATTCTCCACTTTCATATTCTTTTTATTCATATTTACTTGATTAATTTTTATCCTCCTGTCAAGAGAGATAATTTACAACTTTGTGTTTAGCCTTTCCACAGTTGTGACAATTGCCTTTGAACTTCTCTTTAGGTAGGTAGCCTTTTGGTCCACACTACTTCTTTGTCTTTTTTATATTATGCCCTTGTTCAATAATATTCACCCCTGCTATAGTTGAACTTGTTTGTGACCTCTTTTATACCACCTTGTTGTCCTCTTCAATTCTAGATCTTACAACAAGATCATCAATAGTCATCTTCGTACATTTATTATACTTTAAGTAGTTTTTTTAAGTTCTTTCAAAGCGAAAGTAACTTCTCAAATATAACAATCACTTGAAAGCATCATTCACAATCATTCCTACATTAAAGATTATGTAAATATTAAGAATAAACATAAAATAGTCAAAATATATATTATGTAAGATTATACTTCAGCTACGAGATCACGGATTATAACCTGAACTTGGGTAACAACAACTTTACCGTCTACCTTCTTGTAGTCAAGAAACTTTGTCACCATAAATTTTTATTCCAACATCTTCTATTTTGTACTACTTTTTCAAAAAATCCAGAGTTTTTTTATGTCTTCATAAAACTGAAACATTGTGTGGACCATCTCTCGGGCCACTGATAAAGTTCTTACATAAAAAAATCAAGTTCTTCAAAGATTCTGTCACTAAGAGTCATTCTTCATTCGAAGATCCTTCAGAAAGAACAAGAACATTTTATCTAATGAATCTCTATAGACTTAAGATATTAAAATAGAAGAACAACTTTTGCTTTCATCTCTTGAAATTAACACTGATAAACTTCACAGATTTTTCAGCCAGTGAAATTGTAGGGGCAACAGTTAAATGATTTGAAGTTGTAGTTAATGTTGCTGCAACATTCTTCATTTGAACAATGACTTCATGTAGATTAGATATTTTTTTGTCACAAAAAGACAAAATATTTCATATGTACAATGCTAACACTAATGACTAAATCTTTATACATCTTGTTTTAGGTTAATGATAATCAAATACAAATACAATAACTAAGAATATAGAAATAAAAATTTTAAATTCCTTAATCTTGTTGTCTACTGTATTCAAAAAAGGTAAAGTAGAAATAGTAAAATATGTAAAGAAAAAATTATTCAAGTTCACAAAATTCACTGTGTGTCCTTAAGGAATTTAATCTCCTCGCTGTACCAAAAGTTTTGAATTATTTCTTCCCTGCATAAAATGGATAGACGTTAAAGAAGTAGTGGTACCTCAAACATCTATAACTTCAGGAACTCATATAACACCAACAAAATCACACAAAGACTCAATTTAATTTTTAAGAAAACATAGGTTGAAAATGGAGATTTTTTTAGATGCATACAATGATCCATCATATTTACCATCAAACTATTTATCAACACATCAATAAAAAATAAAGTGGTATCATTTTTCAATTCAAATCATATATGCAACAGATATTAGTATAATATGCTACTATTATTACTTATACATCCTAAACATGGAAGTTCAATAGAAAATAAATGTCCTTAGAAAAAGAATACAGGCAAGAAAACCCCGTTGATTCAAAAATAGGATTAGATATAGTCCTTGGTTGCATAGACTTCATCAAGACCTATAACTACACTCACCCTATCAAAATAGATCGTGCATTGTCCTTAATGCACCAAAATAAACATAGAAGCATATATAGGGGTAAAAAATCAATCCTGGGCACCTAAGCACCAGTGTCTGTTTGAGACTAACCACCCTAAATCCTCCTCGGTGGTCTCCTCAATAACAGCGACAGTTGAAGAGGATCCAACACCCATTACAAACTCTCTCTATTTCTCAAGCCTCATCTCCTCATCCACCATTAATGCTCATTGGTGCCCTCAAGTTACTGGTGCTCCCTCCTCTGAACGAGTTGTAGTGTCAAATATAAATCATCATCGCAAGATCATCTCCTCTTCCAAGAGGCTAGAACAGAGGATTCCTTTACAAATAAGTCAAGCACCAAAAAAGTGATTTTAGGCTAGGTGATAATCAACAATGCTAGTGCAGGTGCTGCTCTAATCTCCTGTAGGAGCTGCAGGATCTCTGCTCAGATAGTGTGAAGTTCATATTTTGTGTGGTACTGAGGTGATCCTCTAAATGCATTTCAAATGCATCTATTTGACAATGTAAAACTCTAATTTGTTCGTCTAAGTGTAGCCTAGTAGTGCTCAACAATGAACTTCTTAGACTTTGTAATGACCTTGCATGCCAAAGTCCTAATCCACTTCACTAACTAAGCCAATTGTGACTCAGTCAATGCATGGCATTGTACTAGGGCCTAAATAGACTCTGAGAATATTTATACCATACCTGCAGTCTTTCAACATATCAGAATAGCCTTTGGCATAGGGGAGGAAGTAGAAGTATGGCATGTCTCAGTCTCATGCCTAATCGGTTGCACCATCTCAGACTCTACACTAAGAGTGTCATCCTCAGGATTTGGACGATCAATAAATATCTTTGATATTTGTATAGTTATCTTTGGTTCTTTCTGAGGTGCTATAAGGTTCTCATCGGCCTATATCAGGGTGGTATCTGAGGTTTGATGTACATATAACATTAGGTCGACATCATGGATAATCTTTATATCCACATCAATATAAATCTTCTGGATTAGGTAGGGAAAGGGAATAAACATCACCCAACGGAAGATAGAGGTCATCACCGGTTCCTACATGGTTAGAACATGTAGACAAGGAGTATGCGTTAGCACAAGAAAGCACTAAGTATGCGGGCATGCAAATTCATATGCACGTGAACCTATAAACAACCTAGATGACAAGGGAATATACATAGAAAGAGAATATAAGAAAGAATAATATATCAATATGTCAAGCTAACCATGATGCATGAAGTGCCATAATGCTTATAGTATAGAGGGGGATATAACCATAGCCGACATCTCAAATCTAAGTGAAATACAACATGAATTCACCCAATGTGACCTCCCATTGGAATGGAGAAGGTCACTTGCCAAAGGTAACCTACACCATACCTTACGACCCAATCATTTTGGTGTGATGGCCACCTTCCTTAAGAACTAGTCATTTTGGAATGATTTTCATAACATAGCATATCATATCATATCAAGGCATACCTTACGGGAACAACACCTATTTTGGTAGCAACCTATGTTGGCACATAGTTTGACGGAAAGGAGTATGGACCCTATGGAGATAGCCCACCCGTATCCAATTCCTCGGTGCTAAGTCCACATCCCACAAGAATACATATACATATACATACTTTAAAATGGAAACTTGACAGTTGAACATCAAACCATGCATGGTTGAGCTTAAAAGCCAAATTCACTTTCATGACTTTCATGCATACTTAACAAGAGTCAAATACATTTTATAATCATACTTTTGTGCATAAGAGTAGCTACATACTTGTCAAACATGATGGTGTAAACACCCATAGTTGCTCAAAGAGTCATATCATAGACATTATGTGATCAAATTTTTGTCATAATCCATATTTGTTCAAACTTATAGTCATAAATGTATTTGGGACTTAGCCCACATCAAAGGCTTCATAAAACCATGATCATGCATGCAAATGCCATGAGTAACAATGAGAATAGCATGTGTACTGGAATTCATACTTTAAATTCAAATCAAGAGTATTCCATAAGGGATTCAAGTTAAATAAACATTTAAATCATAACTTAAACACTATCCATGCATAGTTTAAGAGTAAGGGGACATGCATAATTTGACCTTGATCAATTAAAATGAAATTTAGTAGAATCCAAACTTCAATCAACTTTAAATCACATAATTTTGGTGAGGTTTGAAGAGTGTTAGAATGAATAAAAGGGGATTAGGGTTTGATTTGAGGGTTTTAGGAGACTTTAGAAAGGCTAAAAGGGGCATGAGATTAAACCAAATTATGAATTAACCATTAATGAAATGGATAGGATGACAAAATAGGGCCTCACGGAAGGCCACCCCGGGGCCGTGTACAGGTTCATGGACCGTGAACTTGTCCGTGAGACCACACTTGGTCTCGGCTTCAGCTTGAAATCTCAGGGGACTTTCTGGATCAACTCACAGGGGGTCCCACGGACCGTGTAGCTTCACAAGGACCATGTACTGGTCCGTGGAGAATCACTTGGTCTGGAGTCCAACCCTGAGCCTTGACAAACTCACTGGAACACATCATGGAAGCCCTTCACGGACCATGAAGGCTCACACGGACTGTGAAGTGATCCGCGAGGTTCCACTTGGTCCGGGGCTTAGTCCAAACTCTAATGAAGCCTGATGAAACAACCCACGGGAAACAACACAGACCGTGAACCACCAAACGGTTCGTGGTCCCTCACTCAACTCCATTTCGAATCCTTTTTCTAGCATATTTCTGAATACGAGCAGTCTCACTGCAAAGGCCATAAAATTGACACCTGAACTACGAATCAAGTGAAATAAGTTGCGTTGCGAAGATAAGTCAAAATTCTTCGATTTGATATATATTATACAACTCATGACTACCAAAATTCAAGCATGATGAGTTCAACACTAACCTTGACCAACCATTACGAAGTTCAAAATTTTTTGGGTCGTTATATTGTAGAGTGTTACAGACCATAAAGATCTTGTATCGGGCCTTAGATGACAGCTGCAAAGTGATCGTCGATACCATAACTGAATGATCACTCTTGGATGTCACATTTGTTGATGTATCTCAAAGATTGAAAAGAGTAGCAAAGACTAATAGTGCATGAGGAACAAGGGACTGAGCGACCACAAAGAGATCTCTATCAGTAAGTACAAATTTGAAGCAAGATAAAATCAATAAAGAGGTGCCATAATAGTTGTCCCCGATCTGTATTAACGTTAGACTATTGATAAAGCAAAAATAAGAGCAGGTGAATATAATCAGCAAACAACCACCAAGAGCACCTGTTTGTGATGACTCGTGTTATAAGGAGGACACTTTCTTTGTGACTGATAAGATAGGGGGTTCCCAAACTAAAACCGAATGATCCAATTAGGATTATTGGTACTAAGGTCAAGGGAATCAAGTTTGGAACTACAATAGAGACAATTCTTACAAAGACAATAACAATCGAGGAGGATACTATGACAGAAACAGAGGCCAAGATTGAGATGTTGATTAGGCACGTAGAGATGGGTATCAAAATTGACCATATGTGCAACCATAAAATTTTCATTCTTGAGCTGGTAGTTCAAGTATTGAGGAGATATTTGACAAGTTGCTTAAGAAAGTGGATGCACAGTATGAGACTTTTAAAGAGATGAAAGATAATATATTGGGGATTAATCAAGAGATTGAGTCTCATAAAGTGAAAGATAATATATTGGGGATTAATCAAGAGATTGAGTCTCATAAAGTGTCTATTAAACAGTTGGAGCAACAATTTTGTCAAATGTTAACACAGTTAAACTAACGCCAGAAGGGTACATTTCCAAGCAACACGAGGCAAAATCCAAAGAATGATGGGCATTGCATGGTAGTTACTACATGTGGTGGCAAGTAGATGATCAACCCACCAATGTTGGTAGTTGATAATGTTGTTGGAGAGGAAATATTTTATAGCACAGAAGCAGAGACTAGAGATGAACATGCTAAGGATGTTGTGGGAGAAGATGTGGTGACACCTAAAAAGTTAAAACCCATATCGAGGCCTCTATCACCTATCCCTCATATGCTAAAGAAAAGAAGTCAGGAGGGAAATTTTCAAAACTTCATGTTGATGTTGAAGAAGTTATCCATAAATGTTCCTCTCATTAATGCATTGAAACAAATTCTCGGTTATGCGAAGTTTATGAAAGAACTAGTTACAAAGAAGAGAATGGTGAGTCAAGAGCTTGCTCAAGACCTTCACCATTGAGGAGCTATTGCAACAAGGTCCTTAATGCAAAAGAAGAAACACCTCAAAGCATTCACCATACCTTACACCATTAAAGTTTTTAAATTTTCAAAGGCACTATGCGATTTTGGAGCTAGCATCAATCTTATGCATCTTGCAATGTTCAAGAAGTTAGGCTTGGGAGCTACCACTTTGACATCAATGTGGTTGTTGATGGTAGATAGGTCTATAAAAAGCCTATAGAGATTTTATATGATGTTCTTTTTTGAGTTGAAAATTTCATATTCCCTGTAGACTTTATGATACTTGATTGTGAAGTAGACTTCGATGTCCCAATCATCATGTGAAGACCCTTCCTAGCAAGTGGATGAGCATTAATGGATATAGAGTTGGGCTAACACAAGTATGTATTGAATGATGAAGAAGTTCTCTTCAATGTTTTCCAGTCCATCAAGAGACCTGATGATTTGAAGAGTATCTTTGTGATCGAGAGTGTTGATGAAGTGCAACCATAGGCACCCATAGAGAAGAGGTTGGGTGTCGAAATTCATGAGGCTGTGCTAATGAATTTTATGAGTGATGGAATCCTAAACTATGATGAGATGGTCAAACCACTTAGATCATATGAATATCCTAGACAGTAACTCAATCTTGAGTTGGATAAAAAAACTGCAAGACTCCACCTACTCAACCATCCATTGAAGAGCCACAAATGTTAGAATTGAAGGCTCTTCCATACCAACTAAGATATGTTGTTTTAGGACCTAACAATACTTTCCCTGTGATTATTGGTACAAATCTTTACGATGAATAGGTGGAGGCATTAGTTTTGGTGCTCAAAAGATTCAAAAGAGCAATTGGATGGACAAGTGCAGACATTATTATCATCCCACCAGGAATCTACACTAACCAGATTCAACTTTTCAAGAACTATAAGCCGAGCATTTAGCACAAAATATATCTTAACCCACCAATGCAGTAGGTGGTGAGTAAGGAGATCTTTAAGTTGTTAGACGTGAATGTGATATACTCAATCGCTGATACTGAATGGGTGAGTTTCGTCTATTGAGTTCCAAAGAAGGGAAAAATCATGTGGTTCCTAATTCTATCAATGAGTTAATCTCCATAAGGCCAGTCATAGGATGAAGAGTTTGCATGGATTACTGCAAGCTCAATGCTTCTATTGAAAAGGATCACTTCTTTATGTCATTCATAGACCATATGCTAGATCGATTGGTAGGCAAAGGATGGTGCCATTTTCTTGATTGTTATTCGACTACAACAAGATTTCTATCGCACCAGAGGACTAGGGTAAGATCACTTTTACATGTTCTTATGGAAACTTCACAATCAAGAGGATTTCATTCAGATTGTGTAATGCACCAGCAACCTTCTAGAGATGCATGATATTGATTGTTTAGACGTGGATGACATTATCGAGGTGTTTATGGATGATTTTAGTATTGTCGGAGATTTGTTTGAGGATTGTCTCAAACGCCTACATGACGTGTTGAAGTAATGTGAAGAGTGTCACCTTTTGTTGAATTTGGAAAAGTGTCACTTTATGGTGAAGGAAGGTAATGTCCTAGGACACAGAATCTCTATCAAAGGTATAGAGGTAGATAAATCAAAGGTTCAGGTTTTTGAGAAGCTCTCTCCACCTATCTCTGTAAAAGTTATGAGGAGCTCTTAGGACATACATGATGCTATCGACGGTTCATAAAAGACATCTCAAAGATTGCACATCCATTGTGCAAACTACTTGGGAGAGACTCTAAGTTCATGTTTGATGATGTTTGTCTTAAGTAATTCGAGGGGTTGAAGCAGAGGTTGACTTGAACACCTATTATTGTTACACCAGATTGGACTCAAACCTTAGAGATCATACGTGATGCAAGCAGGGTAACACTTAGTGTGGTGTTGGGATATCTTAGAGAGATTATATTACATCCCATCTACTACGCCAGTAAAGCACTCAATGCAGCATAAAACAATTATACCGTCATAGAGCAAGAGTTACTCGTAGTGGTCTTTGCGTTCGAGATGCTCAGGTCATAACTGCTAGGAACCAAAATCATTGTACATACTGATCATTTGGGATTGAGATATTTGATGGGGAAAAAGGATGATATACCAATGATGATTTGATGGATACTTCTTCTTCAAGAATTTGACTTCGAGGTTATTAATAGAAATATGATAGAGAATCAAGTTGATGACCACCTACCCAGACTCGAGGATGAGGCCATGGCTAAGTTTGAAGATGGGTTGGAGATCAATGATGTGTTCCTTGATGAGAGAGAACTGGCTTCATCATACGATTTGATACCATGGTTTGTATATTTTGCAAATTACTTAGTCAGTGTTTTTGTGCCACCAGATTTGACTTCCCAGTAGCACTGTAAGTTCATGTATGACATGAGAAAGTTTTTCTTTGATAAACCATATTTATTTTGTGCCTGTGCAATTTTTCCCTATGTTCCTGAGGTCGAGATGATGAGTATTCTTGAGGTTTATCATTTTTTGGTCAGTGGGCATCATAGTAGTATTCAAAAAGCACATAATATCTTATAGTGTGGCTACTACTTGCTAACTATTCACCAATATGTCCATAACTACTCCAAAGCATGTGACCAGTGTAAAAGAGAAGGTGGAATTTCTCAAAAGCATGAGCTCCTTCTTAGTGCCATTATGGTTGTTGAATTGTTTGATGTATAAGGTATCGACCTCATGGGGTCATTCGTAAGTTCATATGGAATAAGTACATCTTGTTTGTTCACGACAACATTTTAAATGGGTGGGAGTTGTTGCGCTTCCTAAAAATAAAGGTAAGAATGTCGCAACTTTCCTCAGGAGAAACGTCTTCCCATAAATTGGAACCCCTCGGGCGATCATAAGCGATGGAGATTCCCAATTTTGTAATAGGTTGTTCAAACCTCTACTAGAGAAGTATGGGGTGATACATAGTGTGGAAATGCCTTATCATCCATCGATGAGTGGGCAAGTTGAGGTATCTAATAGGGAGATTAAGCAAATTCTTTCTAAGATAGTGAATGCAAACTAAATAGATTCATCAAAAAACTAGATAATGAATTGTGGGTGTACCAGACTGCATTCAAGACTCCCATAGGTATGTTTCCTTACCTACTTATTTTTCGTAAATCTGCTCACTTACCTATAGACCTTGAGAACAAAGAAATATGGGTGCTCAAGAAACTAACCTTGGATTGGAATGATGTTGCTACTTCAAGGCTCAACCAACTCAATGAACTCAATGACTTTTGGTTTAGAGAATATGGGAGCTCATCATTGTACAAACAAAAGATGAAGTTGTATAATGATTGTCCCATTTGGTATCGTCAGTTTGTGCTATGAGACATGGTTCTATTGTTCAATTCAAGGCTAAGGTTGTTTCTTGGCAAACTCAAGTCAAAGAGGTTGGGTCCCTACAAGATTACACTTATCTTATACCTCAGGTATTTTGAGTTAAAAAATAGTGATGACAAGAGGTTCAAAGTCAATGGCTAGAGAATAAAACCATACTTTGGTAATGCGGATGAAATCAAGATAGTGAAAGTATGGATGCTTGGTGAAGTGTCTATAATAAAGTAGTCTACATTATGCCGCGACAATAAATTAGGCTCTACTATTGAGGTACCCAAGATTTTAGTTTTAGTTTTCATGTATGTGTGTTTTGTCTTTGTTTTGGACTCATAGGTAGCCTAATATTCACAATTTTCCTTGTATATTTGTACCCATAGTTAGGAAAGTTAAAAGGTAAAAACTTATTTTGCTAAGTATATACAGGAATAGGATGAAAATAGCAAACAAGTCCAAAAAGTGAGAAAAAGTGTTTCTATGTGCCAGTGTACATGTCATGTTTCAAACCACAGCTTGTAACACTGCACATGGAACCTAGGTCTCAACTATTGGTAACCTTAATCCCCTAAACCAAGGTCACGGGTCGTAGAAATATCCACGGCATGTAGTCATGGTTTGATGAACTAAATTGCCTAAAATATTAACTCGACCCGGTAAGGCTAAATACCCCTTATTTCTCACATAAAGATAATTCCCAAATAAACTCTACCCACTTCTCCTAATCCTTCTACCAAATATTTTTACCACCCACCTAGTTACAATTATTTTTTGGTGCCCTCCACACTGTTTTGGCAAGTTTCCGGCATCCCTCTATCCCCAAAAACTCTGTTTTTGAGTTCTCTTTCATCTAATCCGGTATGTTCTCCATTTTTTGCCCCCAAATTCCATCTTAGGGATTTTTTTATTTAAGGGTATCTTTGAGTTTTTGAATCATGCATCCATGACCTAATTGCTTGGATTCCTCAAAATTGATGTGAAATTTACCATCGTAGTATAATTGCAAAATTGACATTAGAATAGAATGGGTTGATTGTAATCATTTCCATCTATGATTGAAAGCATGTAAATTTCAGTGTACAAATGCAACTCTTTATTGAATTTTTATGTTTTGTACTGTGTTTTGAGAAAATGGTTGGGGTGGTGAGATATTCCACTTTTATCATGATGCGAAAATTGAAACAATAGGGGTTAATAGGATAGTCATGGCATATATTTGTACTGAGAAATCCAAATTGACTTAATATTACACACCATGTGTAGTATTGGTCCATTGTGTCCTATTGTGATTAGATATTGTACAAATTTTAATAATTAAACTGGGTTGGCATATTTTAGGTTGGGTAATGATATAATTTTGATTGGATTTGGGCTGCAAATTACTGTGTGTATATGCTCAAAATTTGGACTATGTTTTGCATGTTGTTGGTCTTTATTTTTGACTGGATTTTATTAAAACTTGTTGACTTGTATTTGGTTGTATGCTTTGACATTACTCTATACATTGTTGACTGGGTCAATAGCTACAAATTAGAGTTCATAATCATATTTTGATATTGGAATTGGACTTGACTTTTTCAAACCCTGCATGCTAAAACTCACGAAGGCCTTTTATGTCCCGTGGATAAATCCACAGACCATAATTTCCCCTCGTGGATCATTTCTAGTGACTTAAAAGATTCAAGTTCAATAGGACGAACCTATTTATGGCTCGTAGTCTAGACTACGGTCCAGTAATAGTGTTCTAGTACTGATCTCTACAAATTATATTTTTTAGGACTACAACTATAACCCAGTCTACGACCCGTGGTTCAATTCACGGGTCGTGAATAGGTCTCATAGTTGCATTTTTAGTGTTCTAAATTATTGTTACCCTATTCTTATGATAGCCTTATACAGATCACAGTTCACTCTATGGTTCGTAGATGGGCTTTCATATATCCTTGTGTGATTTATTTTTGTAAGTTTTTTATTTTGCACTTTCTAAGACTCATGGGTTCTTCTACATTCTAAATTACAGGTACGATGGGTCTAAAAATTGATGTGGCTAAATGAGCGGAGGCTTGGCTATTGAGAGAGAGACTATGTGATGAGACGACAAAGTTGGAGATGACTGTATCTTGGGAGGATCTTGATATCCTTCACAATAAGGGTTTCAAGTCATAACAGATTGGGGAGTGGACGTCCTGATCGATTTTATCGTCTCAAACCCTAATTACGATAACATAGCCTCCCATGACTGAGGAGGGACGCCCTGCATAGAGTGACTCCATATAGTTTTCTATCTTTGGAGAGGGGTCTCAGTTCGTCTCCCCTAATCGTGATGGTTCTTTCTTAAAGGAGGAGTTCAATTCGGAGTCTGAGAGTTCAGACAAGTCAGTCACAATTCCTGTACATATATTCAGTCAACCTAGATGATGGTGAGTCAAGGATATGTGTGTCATCTATAGTGATGATATTATCTAGGATGAAAGAGGTAGGTACACAAGTTAGTTGTGGTTCCTATACATGTATTCAACCAGAAACACACTCAAAGGATGGAGCTCCAACAGTTTGATGCTACCAAATGGGCTTCAACATTTGATGAGGATATGCAGCTCGGGCATGAGTGTGAGATAGCGCAGGCTTTTGGACCCTTATTACAGGCTGCTACAACATTGAAGACCACCCAGGATGTTCAAGGTGGTGTGTCCCAAATTAACACCAACATTTAGGTTCCATGTGTATTTTTTTACCCATATATGTATTTGGGATTGAGTTTGGTGCATTGAGGACATTACAACACTATTTTGATGGATTGTTGGTAGTTATAGGACTCGGCGAAGTCTGACTATTCAAGGCCTATAACTACTCATATATTTGAGTCTGTTGGATTTTCTTAGATATGTTCTATACCTATGTACATTTACTTTCTATTTAATAGGTATGTTTAGGATGGATATGTGGTATTAGTAGAATATTGTACTGATATCTGCGACATGTATTTAATTACCTTGAAAAATTATGCCCTTTTGTTTTTGGAATTATTTTTGGTGACATGTTTTTAGATAGTTTTGACAGTAACTATGTTTGATCTTTATATGACATTGTGTTTTTTTATACAATAGGGCTAAAATTGCGATAAAGAGCATTATCTGAATGTCTACATTTAGAGTGTTAATCAGTTTTGAGAGTGTGTGAGCTTAATTGATTTATTCTTATATCGTGTTTTAATCTAGAATTTTCCTTGGTAGTTTGACTGAGATTGTAGGTTAGTTGGGTAGGAAAGGATCATAGGCCATTGTTCCTAATATTCCACTTAGCCTAAATAACCAACCACGTACAACATGTATCCCTTGATCAAAATGTTTGAGTCATACATGTAATTTTTCTTTGTAAATACCTAAGTCACCTACCCCTTTGTTTGTGTAAATCTTAATTTGGCCTCGGTCTCATCTTGAATATTTTGCACCTTGACTTATGCCAAAAGCATAAGTTGAGGGTGGCTACAAAAAGTGGCCCTAGAATATTGGTAGGACATTGTAAAACTCAATTCAAGCTAAAAGCCTAAAGTGAAGGTAGCTACTGCAAAGAAATCATGACAACTTAGGACGGGAATGAAAAGTAATACAAAGAAAAAGGAACAAATATGAGATGGCTGTGAAAAAAATGAACAAATACCCAAAAAAAGAGCTGAAAAAGAAAAAACCTTGGAAAATATAAAAAGGCAAAGAGCATGAGAAGTATATGAATACAACTAGAAGGTTTAGAATGTGTGGAATGAAACAATGAGTTGTAAAAATATCAGTGTTGGCAGGGATAAGTGCAAAATAGCACAGTGTCATGGTGGGGAATTAGCCACTATGTTCTAAATATATCATACCAAGCCCCCTGAGCCTACGTTATAAGTCAAGAAAGTCCTATAGTGATCCTAGTTTAAATAGTTGAATGTATAGGTATGGAATATAGGGGCAAGCCTATGGTATTAAACACAATATTTGAATGTCAGTTAAGAGTGTGAGTGTATGCACTTAGTCCCTGAATTGAATCGAAATAAATCAATTTGTATGAACAATGGGACTTCTTTTGTTTGTCAGGGCACATGAATGACACAATTGATTATTTGACTATTTTGGTTATTGTTACTTATGTACATTGCCTTCACTGTCAAAATTACCCTATCATGTTTTGATCCGCATGTGTTTGCTTGATAAATGTCCTATGTGTGCACTGAAGGTTTGTGAGGGTATCTCTGATTGACTGAGATGTGATATATGTCATATGATTGATGTTTGTATGTATGTTGCACTATGTATGCTAGATTCAATCTGTCACTTGAGGAAAAGACATAATTTTAAGTTGAGGGTGTTGATGTGTTGCTAAAATACGACACTTTTGATGCATTAAACTTAGAATTTTCTGTGTTCTCTAGAAATTTTAGTAGATTTGATATGTGTTTGTGTTGTTTTTACAAGATTACAGGGTTTGGGATGTTTTTATGAGGATTACCAATGATTTACAACTCTTTTTGTAGTACGAGACCACCTACAGGTCCTGGTCTTATCCACAAGCTATTGGTGGAGTTCGCAATTTGGATATGAAGTTTAGAAAAAATTTTGGAACTTGATGACAATTAACAAGACAGGTCATGGTTCATCCCACAACCCGTAGACGTTTATTTGGGATGAAACTTCTGAGTTTCAGGAAGTCAACCGGATGGTGAAGATCACGACCCATAGTCCAAACTATGAGTCATAAATACAGTCTCGTACATAGTGCCTAGTTTTCAGAAAGTCAGTTCATGACACCCCAACCATGAGTCGTAGATCAGTTTATGGGTCGTACATTAGCTCGTGGTCGGGGCCCCGATCCAGTTTTCCTTGTCTGTTTAGGATTTGATTTTTCATGTCTATAAATAGGGTTTTTATTTATTTTTAGATGTGTAGACTATCAGAGAACATAATAATACTTTGAGTTTGAGTTTGTTCTTGATGATTTTGGGAGATACATTTTGTGCTTACTTTCTGATCATGGTATTGCTATTTACGTGGAGATTTTTGTATTTTCAATTCTCTAATTTTTCTTTGAAAGTATTTAATTATGCAAAAATCAAACATGATTTCTTTATCTACAACGAATATGAGAAGCTAAATCCACAACTAAGGTTGTGGGAACAATGAAGATCTAACAAAGTAAAACCCAAATAATTTGTAATCCTTGGAAAGTGTAATCTTTAACTTAATTTGTAATCTTTAACCAACTAAATTTTATGAGTGCAAATGTTTGAAGGAATGCCAATAATGTATGCAATTGTCCATCCAATCACTCATTTGAACTTCTTAAAGACCGAAACCAATGCATCTACCTATGTATCATCAATATATGTTGCAATAATCATAGATAAAGTATTGTTATCTCTAAAAAACACATACCTCAAGTAGGCTGGAAGAGATTTCAACTCCAACATTTATGGCTCTTCAATGGATGGTCTAGTGGGTGGAATTTCACAATTCTTCAAACCCAACTTAAGTTTGAGTTGATGACTAAAATACAATTATTATTGAAGTGCGTTAGACATCTCCTCATAGTCCGAGATGCCATCCCTCTAAAAATTCATCAAAACAACCTCAAGCGTTTTTACACCCAGACTCTCGTCTATGGGTACTGTTGGTTGCACTTTATCAGCACTTTCGATCATAGAGACAACTTTCAAATCATTGGGTCATTTCATAGGCTGACAAACATTGAAGATAAACTTCTCATCATTCAATCTAAACTTGAGTTTCTCCAACTCCATATCCACTAGATCTCTTCCAATAGCTATGAATTATTTAACCAAGATGATTGGAACATTAAAATCTACTTCCCAATCAAGAATTACAAAATCTGTAAGGAATATGAAAATTTTAACCTAAACAAGAACATCATAAAGTATCCCTAACTTGGTATATCTAGATAAGTGTAACCTTTTCCAGTGTTTAGCATTAAAAATGGTAAATAAAGTTCTCCAAACCCTTTGATCTACGTAAGAGGAAACTTTCGCTATGTGATATGATCCATCCCCACAGTGTGACATTACTAACCCTTACCTATCGTTCCAGTACAACCTCCCTGTCATGACTCGAAAAGGGGGCCTAGATGTGACATGGAGAAAGAGAACCCAAAGACCCTCGATCTAACCATCATCGTATCATTACACACATCATCGGTTGAGAAGCGCGGAAGCTAATCACATAGCACGTAAGTTCTAAGGAATTGGGGACTAGGGACTCAAGCTATGGGGACAAATACGAGAATGGGATAAGCATGCTTGCACATAACACATAGCAATAATCTCTAAGGGCAAGGGAGAAAATAGGATTTCCACTAT